>ML424806.1:4226-112869 GCA_005239525.1 Nicotiana knightiana
ATTTGGCATTTTACGGTAATTAAATTGGAATTCCGCCAGTCGTGCTTGTATTACTGCCTGCCATGGTCCAGGTCGGACGCCTCGGTGCGATACCTGTACCGGATCCCATGATATTTGTTCGGGACATCAAATATGTCCTAAGTAACCATAACCAACACTACGAAATGATCAAGTTACATTTTTTGGCATTTTATGGCAATTAAACTGAAACTCAGCCAGTCGTGCATGTATTATCGCCATCCATGGTCCATGCCGGACGCCTTGGTATGGATCTGGTACCGGATCGCATGATATTTGTCCGAGACATCAAATACAACCCAAGAAGCCATAACAAACTCTTCGAAAGGATTTTTTGTCATTTTATGGCAATTAAACTAGAATTCCGTAAAGTCCTGCCTGCATTATCTCCTTCCATGATCCAGACCAGACGCCTTGGTACGTAGCCGGTACCGAATGGCATGATAATTTTCTGAGACGTTAAATACAATACAAGGATTCATAACCAATGCTTTGAAATGGTGAAGTTACATTTTTTGGAATTTTATTGTAATTAAACTGGAATTCCGCCAACCAGGCCTGTATTATCGCCTACCATAGTCCAGGCCGGACGCCTTGGTATGGAGTCGGTATCGGATCACATAATATTTGTACGGGACATCAAATACGACCCAAGGAACCATAACCAACGCTTCGAAATGATCAAGTTACATGTTTTGACATTTTATGGAAATTAAACTGGAATTTTGCTAGTCGTGCCTGTATTATCGCCTGCTATGGTCTAGGCCGGACGCCTTGGTACGGAGCCGGTTCCGGATCGCATGATATTTTTATCCGGACATCAAATACGACCCAAGGAACCATAACCAACGCTTCGAAATGATCAAGTTACATTTTTGGGCATTTTTGGGCATTTTATGGCAACTAAACTGGAATTCCGCCAATCGTGCTTGTATTATCGCCTGCCATGGTCCAGGCCGGACGCCTTGGTACGGAGCCGGTTCCGGATCGCATGATATTTTTATCCGGACATCAAATACGACCCAAGGAACCATAACCAATGCTTCGAAATGATCAAGTTACATGTTTTGACATTTTATGGAAATTAAACTGGAATTTTGCTAGTCGTGCCTGTATTATCGCCTACCAGGGTCCAGGCCGGATGCCTTGGTACGGAGCCGGTACCAGATCGCAAGATATTTGTTTGGGACATCAAATATGATCCAAGGGACCATAAACAAAGCTTCGAAATGATCAAGTTACACTTTATGGCAATTAAAGTGGAATTCCGCCAGTCGTGCCTGTATTATCACCATCTATGGTCCAGGACGGACACCTTGGTATGGAGCCGGTACCCGATCGCATGATATCGGTCTAGGACATCAAATACGACCCAAGTAACTATAACCAACTCTTCAAAATGATAAAGTTACATTTTTTTGCATTTTATGGCAATGAAACTAGAATTTGGCTAGTCGTGCTTGTAATATCGCCTGCCATGGTCCAGGCCGGACGCCTTGGTATGGAGCTGGTACCGGATCGCATGATATTTGTATGGGACATCAAATATGAACCAAGGACCCATAACCAATCCTTAAAAATGATCTAGTTACATTTTATGGGAATTAAACTGGAATTACACCAGTCGTGCCTGTATTATCGCCATCCATGGTCCAGGCTGAACACCTTGGTATGGAGTCGATACCGGATCGCATGATATTTTTCCGGGACATCAAATACGACCCAAGTAACCATAACCAACTCTTCGAAATGATCAAGTTACATTTTTTGGCATTTTATGGCAATTAAATTGGAATTCCGCTAGTCGTGCCTGTAATATCGCCTACCAAGGTCCAGGCCGGACACCTTGGTACGAAGCTGGTACCGGATCGCATGATATTTCTCTGGGACATCAAATACGACCCAAGGAACCATAACCAACGCTTCAAAATGATCAAGTTACATTTTTTGGAATTTTATGGCAATTAAATTGGAATTCCGTCAGTCGTGCCTCTATTATCGCCTGCCATGGTCCAGGCCGTACGCCTTGGTATGGAACCGGTATCGGATCGCATGATATTTTTCCAGGACATCAAACACGACCAAAGGAACCATAAACAACGCTTGCAAATGATCAAGTTACATTTTTGGCATTTTATGGCAATTAGACTGGAATTCCGCTAGTCGTGCCTGTATTATCACCTGCCATAGGCCAGGCCGGACGACTTGGTACGAAGCCGGTACCGGATCACATAATATTTGATCAGGACATCAAATACGACCCACGGAAACATAACCAACGCTTCGAAATGATCAAGTTACATTTTTTGGCATTTTATTGCAATTAAACTGGAATTCTACCAGTCGTGCCTGTATTATCGCCTGCCATGGTCCAGGCCGGACGCCTTGGTACGGAGCCGGTACCGGATAACATGATACTTGTCCGGGATATCAAATACGACCCAAGTAACCATAACCATCGCTTCGAAATGATCAAGTTACATTTTATGGCAATTAAACTGGAATTCCGCTAGTCTTGCCTGTAATATCGCCTGCCATGGTCCAGGCCCCGACGCCTTGGTACGGAGCTGGTACTGGAACGCATGATATTTTTCCGGGACATCAAATACCACCCAAGGAACCATAACCAACGCTTCAAAATGATCAAGTTACATTTTTTGGTATTTTATGGCAATTAAATTGGAATTCTGCCAGTCGTGCCTGCATTATCGCCTGCCATGGTCCAGGCCGGAAGCCTTGGTACGGAGCCGATACCGGATCATAAGATATTTGTCTGGGACATCAAATACAACACAATGAACCATAACCAAGTCTTCGAAATTATCAAGTTACATTTTTTGGCATTTTATGGCAATTAAACTGGAATTCTGCCAGTCGTGCCTGTATTTATCACCTCCCATGGTCCAGACCGGACGCCTTGGTACGAAGCCGGTACCGGATCGCATGATATTTGATCGGGACAGTAAATACAACCCAAGTAACCATAACCAACGCTTCGAAATGAACAAGTTACATTTTTTCGAATTTTATGGCAATTAAACTGGAATTCCGCAAGTCGTGCCTGTATTATCGCCTGCCATGGTCCAGACCGGACGCCCTAGTATGTAGCCGGTACTGGATAGCATGATAATTATCCATGTCATCAAATACGACCCAAGGAACCATAACCAACGCTTCGAAATGATCAAATTACATTTTTTTGCATTTTATGGCAATTAAACTGAAATTCCGCCAGTTGTGCCTCTATTATTGCCTGCCATGGTCCAGTCTAGACGCCTTGGTACGGAGACGGTACCGGATTGCATGATATTTCTCTGGGACAGCAAATACGACCCAAGGAGCCATAACCAACGCTTGGAAATGATCAAGTTACATTTTTTAGAATTTTATGGCAATTAAACTGGGATTCCGCCAATCGTGCCTGTATTATCGCCTGCCATGGTCCAGGCCGGACACCTTGGTACGGAGCCGGTACCGGACCACATGATATTAGTCCGGGACATCAAATACGACCCGAGGAACCAGAACCAATGCTTCAAAATGATCAAGTTACATTTTTTAGAATTTTATGGCAATTAAACTGGGATTCCGCCAATCGTGCCTGTATTATCGCCTGCCATGGTCCAGGCCGGACACCTTGGTACGGAGCCGGTACCGGACCACATGATATTAGTCCGGGACATCAAATACAACCCAAGAAACCATAACCAACTCTTCGAAACGATCAAGTTACATTTTTTGGAATTTTATGGCAATTAAATTGGAACTCCGCAAAGTCGTGCCTGTATTGTCGCCTACCATGGTCCAGGTCGGACTCCTTGGTACGTAGCCGGTACTGAATTGCATGATATTTGTCTGGGACATCAAATACGACCCGAGGAACCAGAACCAATGCTTCAAAATGATCAAGTTACATTTTTTAGAATTTTATGGCAATTAAATTGGAATTTCGCCAGCCGTGCCTGTATAATCGCTTGCCATAGTCCATGCCGGACGCCTTGGTACGGAGCCGGTAATGGATGGCATGATATTTCTCCGAGAGATAAAATACGACACAAGGAACCATAAACAACGCTTTGAAATGATCAAGTTACATTTTTTTGCATTTTATTGTAATTAAACTTGTCCGCCACTTGTGCCTGTATTATCGCCTGCCATAGTCCAGAATGGACGCCTTGGTACAGAGCCGGTACCGGATAGCATGATATTTGTTCGGAACATCAAATACGACCCAAGGAACCATAACCAATGCTTCGAAATGATAAAGTTAAATCTTTTAGCATTTTATGGCTATTAAACTAGAATTCTGCTAGTCGTGCATGTATTATCGCCATCCATGGTCCAGGCCGGACGCCTTGGTATGGAGCCGATACGGGATCACATGATGTTTTTTCTGGGACATCAAATAGAACCTAAGGAACCATAACGAACTCTTCGAAATGGTGAATTTACATTTTTTGTCTTTTTATGGCAATTAAACTGGAATTCCGTCAGTTGTGCATGTATTATCGCCTACCATGGTCCAGGCCGGACGCTATGGTACGTAGTCGGTACCGAATCACATGATATTTGTTCGGGACATAAATTATGACCCAAGGAACCATAACCAACGCTTCGAATTGATCAAGTTACATATTTTGGCATTCTTTGGCAATTAAACTTGAATTCCGCCAGTCATGCCTGTATTATCGCCTACCATGGTCCAGATCGGACTTCTTGGTACAGAGCCGGTACTGGATAACATGATATTTGTTCGGGACATCAAATATGACCCAAGGAACCATAACCAATGCTTCGAAATGATAAAGTTAAATCTTTTGGCATTTTAAGGCTATTAAACTAGAATTCTGCTAGTCGTGCATGTATTATCGCCATCCATGGTCCAGGCCGGACGCCTTGGTATGGAGCCGATACCGGATCGCATGATGTTTTTCTGGGACATCAAATAAGACCTAAGGAACCATAACGAACTCTTCGAAATGGTCAATTTACATTTTTTGTCTTTTTATGGCAATTAAACTGGAATTCTGTCAGTCGTGCATGTATTATCGCCAACCATGGTCCAGGCCGGACGTTGTGGTACGTAGTCGGTACCGAATCGCATGATCTTTGTCCGAGACACAATATACGACACAAGGAACCATAACCAACGCCTCGAAGTGATCAATTTACATTTTTTGGCATTTTACGACAATTAAATTGGAAATTCCGTCTAAGGCTAAATACGGGCGAGAGACAGATAGCGAACAAGTACCGCGAGGGAAAGATGAAAAGGAGTTTGAAAATAGAGTCAAAGAGTGCTTGAAATCTTCGGGAGGGAATCGGATAGGGGCCGGCGATGCGCCCCGGTCTGACTTGGAATCGTGTTGAGCCGGTCCGCCGATCGACTCGGGGCGTGGACCAGTGTGGATTGTTGCATGATATTTCTCCGGGAGATCAAATACGACACAAGGAACCATAACCAACGCTTCGAAATGATCAAGTTACTTTTTTTTGCATTTTATGGCAATTAAACTGGAATTCCGCCACTCGTGCTTGTATTAGCGCCTGCCATGGTCCAGGCCGGACGCCTTGGTACGGAGACGGTACCGAATCACGTGATATTTGTCGTGGATATAAAATACTATCCAAGGAACCATAACCAACGCTTCGAAATGATCAAGTTACATTTTTTGGCATTTTATGGCAATTAAACTGGAATTCCGTCAGTCGTGCCTCTGTTATCACCTGCCATGGTCCACACCGGAGCCTTGGTACGAAGCCAATACCGGATCACATGATATTTTTCCGGGACATCAAATACGACCCAAGGAACCACAACCAATGCTTTGAAATGATCAAGTTACATTTTTTGGCATGTTATGGCAATTAGACTGGAATTCCGACCCTGTATTATCGCCTACCATGGTCCAGGCCAGACGCCTTGGTACGGAGCCAGTACCGGGTCGCATGACATTGTCCATGAAATGAAATATGACCCAAGGAACCATAACCAACGTTTCGAAATGATCNCATTTGTCCGAGACATCATATATGACACAAGTAACCATAACCAACGCTTCGAAATTATTAGATTACATTTTTTGGCATTTTATTGCAATTAAACTGGAATTCTGCCAGTCGTGCATGTATTATCGCCTGCCATGGTCCAGTCCGGACGCCTTGGTACGGAGCCGGTACTGGATCGCATGATATTTTTCCGGGAAATCAAATACGACCCAAATAACCATAACCATCGCTTCTAAATGATCAAGTTACATTTTTTGGCATTTTATAGCAATTAAACTTGAATTCAGCCAATCGTGCCTGTATTATCACCTGCTATGGTCCAGGCCGGACGCCTTGCTACGAAGCCGGTACCGGATCGCATGATATTTCTCAGGTACATCAAATATTACCCAAGGAACCATAACCAACACTTCAAAATGATCAAGTTACATTTTTGGCATTTTATGGCAATTAAATTGGAATTCCGCCAGTCGTGCCTGTATTACCGCCTGCCATGGTCCAGGCCGGACGCCTCGGTACGGAGCCTGTACCAGATCACATGATATTTATCCGCGACATCAAATATGACCCAAGTAACCATAACCAACACTACGAAATGATCAAGTTACATTTTTTTGGCATTTTATGGCAATTAAACTGGAATTCAGACAGTCGTGCCTGTATTATCGCCATCCATGGTCCATGTCGGACGCCTTGATACGGATCTGGTACTGGATCGCATGATATTTTTTCGGGACATCAAATACAACCCAAGAAACCATAACCAACTCTTCGAAAGGAGTTTTTTGGCATTTTATGGAAATTAAACTAGAATTATTCCAAGTCGTGCCTGCATTATCGCCTTCCATGATCCAGGCTGGATGCCTTGGTACGTAGCCGGTACCGGATCACATGATATTTCTCTGGGACATCAATTACGACCCAAGGAACCATAACCAACACTTCGAAATGATCAAGCTACATTTTTTGGTATTTTATGGTAATTAAACTGGAATTCCGCCATTCGTGCATGTATTATCGTCTACCATGGTCCAAGTCGGACGCCTTGGTACGAAGCCGGTAATGGGTCGAATGATATTAAACTGGCATTGCGCCAGTTGTGCCTGTATTATCGCTTACCATGGTCCAAGCCGGACGCCTTGGTACGGAGCCGGTATTGGATCGCATGATATTTTTCCGGGACATAAAATACGACCCAAGAAACCATAACCAACTCTTCAAAATTATCAAGTTAAATTTTTTGGCATTTTATGGCAATTAAACTGGCATTGCGCAAGTCGTGCCTGTATTATTGCCTGCCATGGTCCAGGCCGGATGCCGTGGTACGTACCCGGTATTGAATTGCATGATATTTGTTCAGTACATAAAATATGAACCAAGGAACCATAACCAAAACTTTGAAATGGTGAAGTTACATTTTTTGTCATTTTATGGCAATTAAACTGGAATTTCGCCAGTCGTGCCTGTATTATCGCCTGCCATGGTCCAGGCCAGACGATGTATGGAGCGGTTACCGAATCACATGATAATTTTCTATGATATCAAATACGACCCAAGGAACCATAACCAACGCTTCGAAATGATCAAGTTACATTTTTTGGCATTTTATGGCAATTCAACTGGAATTCTGTCAGTCGTGCATGTATTATCGCCTGCAATGAACCAGGCCGGACGCCTTGGAACGGAATCGGTACTGGATCGCATGATATTTGTCTGGGATATAAATATGACCTAAGGAACCATAACTAACACTTTGAAATGATCAAGTTGCATTTTTTGGCAATTTAAAGCAATTAAACAAGAATTTCGACAGTCATGCCTGTATTATGGCCTGCCATGATCCAGGCCGGACGCCTTGGTAAGGAACCGGTACCGGGTTGCATTATATTTGTGTGGGACATTAAATATGACCCAAGGAACGATAACCAACGCTTCGAAATGATCAAGTTACATTTTTTGGCCTTTTATGGTAATTAAACTGCAATTCCGAGTGTCGTGCCTGTATTAGCGCCTGACATGGTCCAGGCCGGACGCCTTGTTAAGGAGCTTGTACCGGATCACATGATATTTTTCCTGGACATCAAATACGACCCAAGGAACCATAACCAATGCTTTGAAATGATCAAGATACATTTTTTTCCATTTTATGGCAATTAAACTAGAATTCCGCCTGTCGTGCCTCTATTATCGCCTGCCATGGTCCAGGCCGGACGCCTTGGTACAAAGCCGGTACTGGATCGCATGATATTTCTCCAGGACATCAAATAAGACCCACGGAACCATAATCAACCGCTTCGAAATGATCAAACTACATTTTTGGCATTTTAAGGAAAATAAACTGGAATTCCGCCAGTCGTGCATGTATTATCACCTGCCATGGTCCAGGCCGGACGACTTGGTATGGAGCCGGTACCGGATCTCATGGTATTTATCTAGGACATCAAATACGACCCAAGGAACCATAACTAACGCTTCGAAATCATCAAGTTAATTTTTTTTGGCATTTTATGGCAATTAAACTGGAATTCCGTCAGTCGTGCATGTATTATCGCCTGCCATTGTCCACGCCGGACGCCTTGGTATGGAGCCGGTATCGGATCGCATGATATTTGTCCGGGATATCAAATATGACCTAAGAAACCATAACCAACGCTTCGAAATAATCTAGTTACATTTTTTGGCATTTTATGGCAATTAAACTGGAATTCCGCCAGTCGTACCTGTATTATCGCCTGCCATGGTCCATGCCGGACACCTTGGTATGAAGCCGTTACCGGGTCGCATGATATTTGTGTGGGACATTAAATATGACCCAAGGAACCATAAACAACGCTTTGAAATGATCAAGTTACATGTTTTGGCATTTTATGGAAAATAATTTGTAATTCCGCCAGTCCTGCATTTATTATCGCCATCCATGGTCTAGGTCGGACGCCTTGGTATGAAGCCGGTAGCTGATCGCATGATATTTTTCCAGGAAATCATATACAACCCAAGGAACCATAACCAACTCTTCGAAATGATCAAGTTACATTTTTCTGCATATTCTGGCAATTAAACTTGAATTACGCCAAGTCGTGCCTGTATTATCGTCTGCCATGGCCCAGGCCAGACGTTGTGGTACGTAGCCGATACCGAATCACATGGTATTTTTTCGGGACATCAAATATGACCCAAGAAACCATAACCAAAACTTCGAAATGATCAAGTTACATTTTTTGGCATTTATTTAAATTAAACTGGAATTCCGCCAAGTCATGCCTGCATTATCGCCTTCCATGGTCCAGGCAAGACGCCTTGGTACGTAGCCGGTACCGAATCGCATGATATTTGTCCCGGACATAAAATACAACCCAAGGATTCATAACCAATGCTTCGAAAGGATAAAGTTAAAATTTTTGGCATTTTATGGCAATTAAACTGGAAATTCGCCAGTCGTGCCTGTATTATTGCCTGCAATAGTCAAGGCCGGACGCCTTAGTATGGAGCCGGTACCGGATCACATGTTATTTCTCCAGGACATCAAATACAACCCATGGAACCCTAACCAATGCTTCGAAATGATCAAGTTACATTTTTATGCATTTTATGACAATTAAACTAGAATTCCGCCAGTCGTGCCTCTAGTATCGCATCCATGGTCCAGGCCGGACGCCTTGGTATGGAGCAGGTACTGGATCGCATGATATTTTACCGGGACATCAAATACAACCCAAGGAACCATAACCAACTCTTCGAAATGATCAAGTTAGATTTTTTGGCATTTGATGGCAATTAAACTGGCATTGCGCCAGTTGTGCCTGTATTATCGCCTTCCATGGTCCAGACCGGACGCCTTAGTACGGAGCCGGTACCGCATTGCATAATATTTTTTTGGGACATCAAATACGACTCAAGGAACCATAACAAACGCTTTGAAATGATCAACTTACATTTTTTGGCATTTAATGGCAATTAAACTGGAATTCCGCAAGTTGTGTCAGTATTATTGCCTGCCATGGTCCAGGCCAGACGCCGTGGTACGTAACCAGTACCGAATCGCATGGTATTAGTTCGGTACATAAAATATGACCCAAGGAACCATAACCAAAACTTTGAAATGATCAAGTTACATTTTTTGGCATTTTATGGCAATTAAACTGGAATTGCGCTAGTCATGCCTCTATTATCGCCTGCCGTGGTCCAGGTCGGACTCCTTGTTACGGAGCCGGTATCGAATCTCATGATATTATTCTGAGACATCAAATACGACACAAGGAACCATAACCAACGCTTCGAAATGATCAAGTTATATTTTTTGGCATTTTATGGCAATAATACTGGAATTCCGCCAGTCGTCCCTGTACTATCGCCTGCCATGGTCCAGGCCGGACGCCGGACGGAGCTATTACCGTATAACATGATATTTTCCAGGACATCAAATACGACCCAAGGAACCATAATCAACGCTTTGAAATGATCAAGTTACATTTTTTGGCATTTTATGGCAATTAAACTGGAATTCCGTCAGTCGTGCATGTATTATCGCCTGCCATGGTCCAGGCCGGACGCCTTGGTACGGAGTCGGTACCGGATCACATGATAATTTTCCGGGATATAAAATATGACCCAAGGAACCATAACTAACGCTTTGAAATGATTCACTTACATTTTTAGGCATTTTATGGCAATTAAACACGAATTCGGACACTCGTGCCTGTATTATCGCCTGCCATGGTCCAGGCCGGACGCCTTGTTATGGAGCCGGTACCGGATCGCATGATATTTTTCCTAGACATCAAACGACCCAAGGAACCATAACAAATGCTTCGAAATGATCGAGTTACATTTTTTGGCATTTTAAGGCAATTAAACTGGAATTTCGCCAGTCGTGCCTCTATTATCGCTTTCCATGGTCCAGGCCAGACGCCTTGGTACTGAGCCGGTACCGGATCGCATGATATTTCTCCAGGACATCAAATACGTTCCACGGAACCATAACCAACCTCTTCGAAATGATCAAATTACATTTTTGGCATTTTATAGCAATTAAACTGGAATTCCGCGTCGTGCATGTATTATCCCCTGCCATGGTCCAGGCCGGACGCCTTGGTACAGAGCCGGTATCGGATCTCATGATATTTATCCGGGACATCAAATATGACCCAAGGAACCATAACCAACACTTTGAAATTATCAAGTTGACATTTGGGCATTTTATGGCAATTAAACTGGAATTGCGCTAGTCATGCCTCTATTATCGCCTGTCGTGGTCCAGGTCGGACTCCTTTTTACGGAGCCGGTACCTAATCTCATGATATTTATCCGGGACATCAAATACGACCCAAGGAACCATAACCAACGCTTTGAAATGATCAAGTTACATTTTTTGGCANAGTTCGGGGTTTCATACCCTCAGGACAAGATTTATAGCCATTACTTACCTCTACAAGGCTACAACACTAATCTCCGATGCTCTTGCCCCTCAAATTGGCTCCCGATTGCTCCGAATCTAACCAAAATCGGTTTAACATCATCAATATATGCTAAAGGAACACAACCCAATCGAAAACTATCAATTTATACAAAAATCTCGAAATTCGGCCAAACCCGAGGCCCGAGCCCACGTTTAGAAATTCGATAAAATTTACATCACTAGAATCCTCGTCCTCCCACGATTCTATACATACCAAGAACACTAAAATAGGACCACAATTTCCCACTCAGATTCTCAAAAGAAAATTCCAAATCCCATGCAACTTTCTTCCCCAAATTTGGGTTTAATTTCAACAAATTTTCCGGTTTAATTACTTAGAAAAAGACATAAAAACGAGTTATGAAGTTGAAAACCTTACCTCCAAGTGATTCCCTTGATTTCCTCTTCAAACCCTCTCAAAAAAGCTCCCAACTCGTTCAATAATGGAGGAAAATGAGCTAACTCGCACAAATGACCTTTAAAACATTCTGCCCAGCAATTAAATTCCCTTTAGTGCGATTCCGACTCTAGCCACGCGATCGTGATGCACGGACTAGCCAACTCAATGCGATCGCATAGAACAACTCTCCACCCCACACACGCGCCTCAGAACCTCTACGCGATCGCACCAACACCCACGCGATCGCACTGCCTTACCTGACCAATCTATGTGATCGCAATCCTAACCATGCGATCTCATAGAACAAAATGCCTGCCCCACTCTTTTACTCTATGCGATCGTGGATGAATCCACGCGATCGCAGTGAAGAAATCACTGCTGCTAAAACACCAGAAAACAACAAACTTCTTAAGGCCAAAAAGTGCCCCTTTGAGCATCTGAAATACACCCGAGGCCCCCGGGACCTCAACCAATCCTACCAACACACCCCATAACATCTTTCAAACTTAGTTGAGCCTTAGAAACACCAAAAACAACACGAAAACACCAAAATTACATCAAATTCAAGCCTATGAACTTTGAAATTCTAAATTTCGCCAATGATACCGAAACCAACCAAAACACATCCAATTGACCTGAACATTTGCACACATAACCAAAATGACATTACGAACCTGTTCCAACTTTCGGAATTCTGTTCCGACCCCGATAGCCTATTTTCCACTACCGACCAGAAATCGCCAAAAACTAACTTTCGTCAATTCAAGTCTAATTCTACACCGGACATCGAAACTTCATTCCGAACACACTCCTAAGTCCCAAATCACCTAACGAAGCTATACGAGCCATAAAATCCGCATTCCGAGGTCATTTACCAATAAGTCAACTCTCAGTTTGACTTTTCAACTATTAGGCTACTTTAAGAGGCTAAGTGCCTCTGATCTCACCAACCACTCCGAACCCAAACCATTTGACCCAACACAACATAAACAGGCTAAGCAATATATGGTAAAGAAGAAATGGAGGAAATGGGGTAATCTCACGAAATGACCCGTCAGGTCGTTACACTCAGTAACCATACAAGTCTTTGAAAAAATTCCCGACTTCCGTGCTTGGCTAGAAAAGATGTTGACTGCTTCTCCTACAGACAAAATATTTGGAAATTTATTTCTAAAAAATTTGGTTGGAAAGTGAAAACGCACGGTACTTTTCACCTTCATAATTCTTCTTTTACTTGTTTATATGAAAACTTTTCATCATCCCCCTTTTTTTATTAGGGTTTGATATTCGTGGAATTAGTCCCGCATCTGTTCCATCAACCAGGATTTCTATAAGTCTTGCCAAGGAACAGATTTTGAGTGTTTCCTCATTCAAGAGGAAAACTGATGAAGCACATGGCTCTGATGATGAAGAGGAGGTAGAAGAAGGTTTTTTGGTGAGAAAAACAGCGCGTCAGGAGACGCGTGGTTTCTAATGATGAAACCCCTTCCCCTCATGACCCTCCATCGAGTTCAATACCTTTCATACTCATCGATGAGCCAGAAAATAATCCTTTAGAAATTTCTGAGGAAGAGGATTCTAACCCTCCATCCAGTCCTGTTGACAGGTTGTTCGTCTATGGATTTGAGGGTGAAGAAGGCTTCGGGCCTGTTTCTGAAAAATTACCTCTCGCTTCCCTTCCAGATCCATCTACTGCTAAACACCTCTGTGTCTTTACCTGGTGTTACTCCAGTTTTTGCTCCCGGTTGATGTTTCTCATGTAGAAGCTGAGCCTTCTAGCAGCAGAAGGGAGATGAAAAGAGTTGTGATTGAGGTCCCTGAAGGCGGGAACTTATTGAGGAAGTGTTGTCAAGCTGATGTGTGGTTGAAGCCATTATTAGGACCCGTGGAGAAGAAGAAGTTGGAAAGCCATAGTTCACTAACCTTAATGAATGACATTGTTCATCTTCTCTTAAGGTACAAGTTAATTTACATTTCCTTCCTTATTTTTCCTCATTCATAAATCTTTTCCCCTACCTTTTTTTCAGATTAATTTGATTGGCACAGAGCTTGAATTGTGTACCGGGGCTAACAACTGGAAAGAACAATTTGAAGGTCTTTAACTGAAAAAGGATGTTCTTGCATAAGAGAAGAATGTTTTGGAGAAACAAATGAGAATGGTTTCCGCTGAGTTAAAGATTGAAAAAGATTCTTCCAGTCAAGTCGGGAAGGAAAAGGATAGACCAGAATCCTCTTTTGTTGAACAACTTTCTAAGGATATTGAAGAGATAAGGGATTTGAAAGAACTCCTTAATCAAATTGAGGTTTACGCGGGTGAATTGGTTCAAACACTTACCCAAGCTTAGGAACATCTCTGCACCTCTACAAATAAAATTCAGTTATTAGAAAGTTCTCTTGCCCCTTTGAAGATAGCCTATAACGCCTCGGCAGCAGAAAAAGAAGAGCTGAGAGCTGAGATTGATCAGTGGGAGAAGGATTAAGAGGCCCTTGAGGATAAGTTATCGTTGGATGCTAGTTGGGCATTTCTGAACACCCGCCTTGAGACTTTAATTGAAGCCGACCAAGAATGTTTTGACCTTAATGCTGAGATAACTAGGGATAAAGAAGCAATTGATAAAACTCAGCAATGTCACACCTAAATAGGAAGGTTCTAAGGGTGATGGAGATGGACTTGTTCCTGACGGAGCTGTTGTTCAAGCCTCTTCTCCCCAAGTTGATTCTTTTTCTCCTGTTGATGATGCTCCTTAGCTTTTCTCCTTTTCCTTACTCTTTTGTTGGATTTTATTTGGAACTCCCTTATGTTGCTTTTTCCTTGGTTTAACAACTTTTTGGAAGGTTTGTTTTGGTTGCCCCTGTCTTTTTGGGGTTAGATGAAAAATATATCGCCCTTGTTTTAGGGTTAATATATAAATGTTTCGGTTGCTTTTGCCGCATATTATGATCTTTGCCCTTTTAATATTTGAGCTTTCTCTTGCATTTAAAAATGCATTAATAATCCGTGACTTCGATACACACGGATTTTTATAAAAGATGGATCTTTTATGTTAACGACACCGATGAAGATGATGTATCATCTTCATATTGGTGAAAATAAATGAAACATGAAGCAGACATGAAAAGAGAAATAATTTGAGGAAGTTTTAGGTTTTGAACTTTCAAATAAATTTCGTGCATCATTCTCATAATTGTTCATACAACACATTCATAACTGCTTTCACTGTAGTAGGTTTACAAATTCGGGTCTATTATCCCGTGACTAACGGCCTTAACCTAAAACTCGTGGGAATATGGAATATCTTGCATCCTTTTTGCGAGTTCGAACTCCTTTGAAAAATTTTCAAGGCTTCTTCAAGGATTTTGACTCAGGTTGAACTATGCCTTGGTTCTTTTTACTTCTTCTATATGCATAGTCCCCTCAGTGTTGGAGCTTTGAGGTATGAAATTTCGAACACTGGATCACTCCTTTCTTTTGATCCATTACCTGAAAGGAAAATACGAACGGGACTCGGAGATAATTATTTAGATGATGACTGCATAATCCTTTTTCTGTCAGAAAAGTTGCAACCTAGATCGGGAATAACTCATTATTCCTCGTGTCTTTCAGTTTTAATATCATTATTTGGTACAAGCCAACTTTTTCCCTATCATCTAAAATGGTTAGTAAAATTCAAAAGAACAAAATAAAATTGAACTTGCGTGATACTTGACCATGGGTATTTACTTCGCCTAGAAGTAATACTTCTTCAAATGAACTACATTCCAATTCGATGGTAGCACCTTGCCATCCATGATTTCCAACTCGTATGCTCCTTTTCCAGCGATGCCTCGAACCTTATATGGGCCTTCCCAATTTGGGCTCAACTTTCTTGCATTGACCGCTTTTGTTGATCGGAACACCTTTTTGAGGACGTTGTCCCCAATCTTGCAGTACCTCAAATTAGCTTTCCTGTTGTAATATCGTTCAATCATCTATTTTGAGCTGCCATTCGAATTAATGTTGATTCTTTCCTTTCTTCTAATAAATCCAAATTTATCCGCAACTCCTCCTTATTTGCCCCTTCGGTAGCATGTGTGTACCTCGTACTTAGTTCACCTATTTCCACTGAAATTAAAGCTTCTACATCATATACAAGTGAAAATGGAGTCTCAGTCGTACTAGTTTTTGTTGTTGTTTGATAGGACCATAATAACCCTGGTAATACTTCTGGCCATTTGACCTTTAATTATTCTAATCTCTTATTCAAGTTATTAATAATAACTTTATTTGTTGATTCAGCTTGTCCGTTGGCCGCAGGGTGGTAAGGTGCAGATGTAATCCATTTAATCTGCCAATTTTGAAAGAATTCTGTGATTTTCGTGCCTATGAACTGCGGGCCATTGTCACATACCATTTCCTTTGGAACCCCAAATCGACATATAATGTTTCGTCAAATAAAATCCCTGACTTCTTTTTCCCGCACATGTTTGAAAGCACCAACTTCTACCCATTTTGAAAAATAATCTGTTAAAACTAACAGAAACCATACCTTTCCTTTAGCTTGAGGCAAAATCCCTACAATGTACTTGACCCATTTCATGAAGGGGCATGGTGAAATAAATGAATGAAACAGCTCTACCGGGTGGTGCATGTTATTAGCATATCGTTGACATTTATCGCACCTGGCTACGAAATTTTCTGCTTCTTCTTCCATTTTTGGCCAATAATATCCTGCTCTTATTAATGTTTTCACCAACGATCTTCCCCCGATGTGATTTCCGCAATGCCCCTCGATACTTCTCTCATCACATACTCCACTTTGTGATAAACCAAGGCACCGCGCTAAAGGTCCACCAAACATCTTTCGATACAAACTCCCACGAATTAAGCAGTACCAAGCAGCTTTTTGCCGAAGGAACTATGACTTCTTCTTGTCCTCGGGTAAGATACCATATTGCAAAAAACTCACAAATTCGGTTCTCCAATCACAAGTTAGATTATTAAAATTTACCTCACTCTTGGCCTGGCCGAGTGCCGAATGAAACAAATGTATCACAATAGCATTTTCTGCATTTGTTACATCTGCGACGGACGCGAGGTTTGCCAACACATCTGTTTCTGCATTCTCTTCCCTAGGTATCTGCACGGACTTCCATGTCTAGAATTTCCTAAGTAATTCTCGTACCTTTTCCAGGTATTGTTGCATTCGCGTTTCTCTTGCCACGTAAGTCCCCTGCATTTGGTTAACCACCAACTGCGAGTCACTTTTGATCAAAATTTGTTGTATACCAAGTTCTCGTGCCAATTCCAAGCCTGCAATCACAACTTCATACTTTGCCTCATTGTTAGTGATTGGACAACATTTTATTGCTTGTCTTATGACTTCACCTGAAGGGGGAATAAGAACAATTCCTAAACATGTTCATTTAATGTTTGAAGAACCATCGGTAAATAGGTCCAAGTCCCCAGATTATCTCCGGTAAATACCTGTATTTCCTTTTCTGCTTCAGGAACTAATTTCGTGCTAAAATCCGCTACAAAATCTGCTAAAACTTGCGATTTTATTGCAGTTTTGGGCTGATATATGATATCATACTCATTGAGTTCTATTTCCCTTTAAGCTAATCTTCCTGATAATTCCTGTTTATACAGTATATTCCTCAGGGGGAAAGTAGTTATAACATAAATAGGATGACACTGAAAATAAAATCTTAACTTCCTAGATGCCATAATTAATGTTAAAGTAAGCTTTTCCAAATGTGGATATCATGTCTCAGCATATAGTAAAGATTCACTAACATAATAAATTGGGGATTATTTACCTTTATCCTCTCGTACTAACACCACACTTACCGCCACTTTTGACACATCGAGGTAAATGAGCAGCCTTTCACCGTCTTTTGGTTTGGTTAGCAAAGGAGGATTTGATAGATACTACTTTAGGTCCTTGAGAGCTTGTTGGCACTCATCAGTCCATCTAAACTGATTCTGCTTTTTCAATACTGAAAAGAATTTAAAACTTTTTTTCTGACGACTTTGATATAAACCTCCCCAGAGTTGCTATCCTGCATGTTATTCTCTACACTTCTTTCTTGCTAGTGAGTATATATGGTATTTCCTCTAGAGCTTTGATATGCACAGGATTCACTTCAATGCCCCTATTAGAAACAAGAAAACCCAAAAGCTTACCTGAAGCCACGCCAAAAACATTTTTTTCAAATTTAGCTTTATATTATACTTGCGGAGAATCTCAAAAGTGTTTGACAAGTGTTGAAAATGATCTCCCGCCTGTGTTGACTTGACTAAAATATCATCTATGTAGACTTCCATAGTTTTTCCAAGATGTTATTGAAACATATTACTCACCAATCTTTGATATGTAGTTCCAGCGTGTTTCAAGCCAAATGACATGACTTTATAACAATAAGTCCCTTGTCTATGACAAATGAAAATTTTCTTCATCTAGAGGGTCCATTTTTATTTGGTTATATCCTGAATATGCATATAAAAAACTCAAAAGTTCATGTCCTGCAGTAGAATCAATTAGTTGATCTATATGCGGTAAAAGGAAATGAATCTTTAGGACAACCCTTATTTAAATCAGTATAATCTACACAAATGATGGTAGGCTGTAATCTCGTCTTTTAGTCGCTTATTTCACTCCAATTTATTGCATTTTAATAGAGTTTGAGCTTTAATCGCTAGTGTTTTTCACTAATTTTGTATTTTATGCCTTGTAGGAGGATTTCGAGATATGTAATTGTTATGGAGCTAATTTGAGTGATTTGAAACTTTGAAGTCTGAGTAAAATCCCAGGGGATTAAGTCGGGACCGTGTTCGGGGGTCGAGAACCGTGTCTGGATATCAAAATGTCAAGAAAGGGTCGTACTATGAGAAAACAACATTGATGTAGCGCGTGGGGCGCCGCGTCGAGCACCGCGCCTATACATTTTTCGGCTGCCTGACAGATTTCAACTCTCTAGATTTTCCCACTGCTGCCCCGCCTGGCACGTTGCCCTATGCGGCATGCCTGTGCATTTTTTTACGGAGCCACAGTCATATTTCGCGTAGGAAAAGGTGTTTTCGTCTAGGCCCAACCGTACTTGGTATAAATGTATGTAAAAATGGTACTTTTAGGAATTTTGACACATCTAAGACCTAAGGAGGCTAAAGAGGAGGAGGAGAAGCGAAAGCACAAGGGATTCATCATTCAATCCTCACTCAGGACAAGAGTTTGGATCGTTTTATGTTTTTCTTTATATTTGTGATGAATTACTCCATATCTATGGATTAGTTCTCTTAAGGTATTGATGGATTTGGTGTATTGATAATTGCTTATTGATATTAACTATAGTTTTTATGCATTGAATCATTTTGGGTGTTTTAATTGTTGCATTTATATTCACATGTTCATGTAATCGAGAGAGGCATAACTTGTGATGTTTTTGCATTATCCTGTTGGTTGAATTTATTGATTCTTCTTAGTAATCAAAAGAGGATAGTTGAATTATTATTTAGACCTAGTTAGGAGGATAATCGAAATAGGTTCTCCTAAATACCAATCCACTACGAATTCTTGTATATGTTCACCGAGCTTAAATTGGTTGATATTGTGAGGATGAGACTTAATCGAGAGAAGAGTTTCTACTAAACGTTTGAACTAATAATTGAGTGAATTCGAGAGACTCACTTGAACATTATAAGTGAATTAACTAGAGTTAAATCCCAGACATTTATCTTGTACCTATCTAATCAACCCCTATTTTCCCCCATTGATATCTTCCTTGCTCACTTTTGTTCGATTGTCATTAGTTAATTAGCTCTACATTCTTAGTTAACTTTTAGTTTTAATTCACATAATTCTCAATTGTTGATCATCTTCAATATCAATCTAGTTACAAATTACAATAATATTGTTTAACTCCAATCCCTATGGATATGATATTATAGTATACAATATTCGACTAGGGAGCATAATTAAGTGTGTGTTTTAAGCTCGTCAGTGAACTCGCCATTTTCCGCTATTTTTGGGAACTACCACGGTATTAGCTAACTAGACAAGGTACTTTACCTCTGGTATTTACCCAATTTTTAAAAGCTTTTGTACCTCATCTTGGACCACTTGATTTTTGAAGGATCCCTGCTTCCTCTTCTTTTGCTTATCAGGTGGGTAAAATGGATACTCACTCAGTTTATGGGTCATCACCTCTGCTGGTATACCTGTCATATCTAAGTGAGACCAAGCAAAGCTATCTGTGTTAGCTTGTAAAAATTCAATTAACTTAACTTTCATTTTTAGGCTTAAATTTTCTCCGACGTAAACTTTTCTGTTTGGCCAGTGTACAAATAACACTACAGCTTCGAGCTCTTCAATAGATGTCTTAATATTTTTATTTTCTTCTGGCTCTTGAATAACATTGGGTTTGAAATCAAAATCATTCTGTCATGGTGTGTCTTCAGTTGAGGTCTTTGTAACAACATCCTCAACCGAATTCTGTATTTGTTATTTCACGTCTGCATCATTGGTTATCGTGCTTTCAATCACCACTGAGTTGATACTTCTTCAAGCTTGTTGATCTCCACGGATTTGATGGATTCCCCCCTGTGAAGGAAATTTGATAAATTGGTCAATATGGATGGGACATCGTCCATATCGTGAATCCACGGTCTTCCCAGAATTATATTGTAGGCCATGTCCGCGTCTATCACCTGGAACTTTGTATCCTTGACAACTTCTTCTGCGAATGTGGTGAGTACAACTTCCCCTTTTGGGATAACGCTTGAATTATAAAAATCGGACAAGGTCCGCGCCTTTGGTATCACCTTATCATTAGCTTGCATTTCATTCACCACCTTCAGTAAAATGATGTTCATTGAGCTACTTGGATCAATCAAAACTCGTTTTACGTTAGTATCATGTACAAGTAAAGATATTACCAGTGCATCGTTATGAGAAATTATCAAGCCGTCTGCATCCTCATCATCGAATGTTATACTGTCACCGTCCAAGACCTAGCAAACTCACTTCATGTGAGTAACCGTGACTTTTGTCGCCTTTTTTGCAGCTGTATAGGTTACTCCATTGACCTTATCTCCACCAATTATTACGTCGACTGTTCTTTTTGGTGATAAAGGTTTTGGGGGCTCTTGTTTGTTCTTCATATATGATTGTCTTCCTTTATCATTGAACAAATTAGTAAGATAACCTTGCTTCAACAAATGCTTGACTTCTCCTTGTATAATTCTACAATATGATGTTCTATGGCCATGATCGTTATGAAACTCGAACCAGAAATCTGGATTTCTTTTGCTTGGATCTGATCTTATTTCTTTACGCCACCGCACCTTATCCCCCATACCTCTTCAAACAGCTACTAACTCGGAGGTGATGATATTAAAGTTGTAATATTCTATCTCGCTTGCGTATTGGAATCATTTCTTCGGGCATCCCATTCCTTTATGAACCTAGATGAAGAACTTGTGTCTTTTGACTTGGTATTGAGTCCAATAGTGCACTTTTCTGTTTAGATCAAGAGTCTCGCCCAGCAGGTCCCATGTACGGCTCATACTTGTTTTTACCAGATTTTTTTTCTGATTCTGCATATCTCGATCCTGCTCTTTCATCGGCCCTTGACTGCGACTGTATCTTCTTATATCCGCAACTTCGTACTGTACCTGTTGTACATATCATTCCAAGTTGTTGCTGGAAATTCTCGCAAACTTTCCTTCAGCCTCCTCGTGGCTTCTAATCTTTTCTCGTTCAAGTTGCTCGCGAATGCCATAGACGTCCAGTTATCAGGTACTCGAGGTAACATCATCCTCTCCCGCTGGAATCTGTCTACGAATTCTCTAAGCAATTATATATTCCCCTGTTTAACCTTAAAGATGTCTCCCATCCTTTTCTCAACTTTTTGAGCTCCCGAATGTGCTTTTATAAATGCATCTTCAAGCTCAGCAAAAGAGTCAATAGAATTTTCAACTAAAAGTGAATACCACGTTAATGCTCCCTTTGTATGTATTTCACCAAACTTTTTAACCAAAACTTATTCGATTTCCTGTTTGGTTAAGTCGTTGCCTTTCAAGCCAGTAGTGAACGCAATCATGTGATCTCGAGGGTTAGTTGTTCCATCATATTTGGGAATATCATGCATTTTAAAAATTTTAGGAATTGGTAAATGTGTGGCACTTAGATTCCAGGGTTGTTGTGAATATTTGCCAATATCTACCTCTTTGATTACGGGTGGTACACCTAGTATATGCTCTATACGATCGTTCTGTTCCTTCAATTGTTTCTACAAAGTTAGCACTAAACTTTGTAAATTAGAATTAGTTGGAGTACCTGGCCCTCCATCACGGGATTCATTAGGATTTTCTCTAAAGTTGTTGTATTAACTGGAAGAGGAGTTTGTGCTGCATTTGGTAGTCCTCTGGCAAAAGCTTGCAGAGCATTATTCACATGCTCTGCAATCAATTGCTTTAGAGCGTCTTGCTCCATAGTTTGGTCGTCTCCCTGTTGATCATCAGCGCGAGAGGTGGACCTTGAAAGAAAACTCCCACATGACTGTGAGAGGATTCCGTTGGTGTGTGGTGAGATGGAGTTGCACCTTGTTGGTTCAGCTGGTTGTTGTCGTTAACGGTAGACATATTTGATTGTTAAAGATTGGAAAGTGAACAGATTATCAGATTTTCGGTAACGGAACCAATTTGTTTAACCAAAAGTAGATTTCTCGGTCAAAGGCAATATCTAGAAGAAATCTGATTAGTGATAACCAAGATTTACTTAGCTTTCCCAGCAATTTTGGAAGAATAGATCAAAGAATGAAAATGATTGACAAAGGAAAATAAGAATGAACTGATAAACACTCCCCAATATTAAGGCTAAAGCTTGGAGAATAAAGCAAAGAATAATAGTGTGCATTTCAATAATAATCGTAAGATGCCATTACAAATGAGATTTCTGTCCTTATATAGGAGCATGCAATTTTTGATATCCAATTTTTCCTCTCAATTGTTGTAAACACATACAAGATTTTTTCATAATTTTCTATAATTTTTAAAGATTGTTAAATCAATTTATTTCCATATTTTATTAGATAAATAATCATTAATTGCATCACAAATTATTTTACGATGATTTTTATCATCTGACTTCATCATTTAGATCCATACTAGGTTTTAAATATTTTGGTGCATTTTTTATAATTACATTTGCATTTTTAAAGGTTAAAATTTCACATTTTGCAATAATAGTCTGTATATACTTATAATTAATTTATTTATGCAAAGAAATAACTTTTCATATTTTTATAGTGTTAAATAACTGTTATTAACCATTTTTATGCAAAAATAATATTTTTACTATTTATTTATAATTTTTTACGAATTATTTACTAATTTAATTGGGTATTTAAATAATAGCCCCTTTTCCCTAATTATTTTGGACCTAAGCTACCCAAACCAACCCAATTACCCAGCCCAATTACCTAATACCTAGCCCAATAACCCTAGCCCAAACCTAATCACAACCTGGTCGGCACCCATTTCACACAACCCGCCCCAGTCTTGTTTTAAAATCTTGGTTGTTGATCTCTAAGATCAACGACCTACATTTAACCTACCCCTTTTAACTTAACACCCCAAACCCTAATCCACCATTCCCTCTCATCCGCCGTCTCTGAATCCTCTCAACCCCTTCTCCCTCTCTCATGAACCCTAGTCGTCACACCCCAAATCCCTTCTCTAAATCCCGCTGATAACGGGATTTCACCATTATTTGCTTACTATATTTGCATTCTCTAGGTACTGGCTCTTCGATTCTGATAATACTTAGGTATTTGCCTAATTTTGGCAAATACCGCCTTTATATTTGATACGAATCTACTCAATCTTGAAGATTAGTGTAATATTCCGTCCATATACATGAGATTGAACTGGATCCTTCATACCAGTTGTCCGATTTTGAGTTTAAAACCCTAACTAGGGTTTGGGTTTGGTACTTTTTCTTTTTTGCTTATTTTACTGACCTGCATGCGAGATTTTGCCTTTTTCTTCGCATGTGTTTACTTGATTTCTTTCCTTACCTGTGTTTATTCAACTATTTTCCTTGTTTGTGCATCCGATTTTGCTGCTATATAAACCCATCCCCTTTTCCACTTTAGAAGACATCGGGAGTCACTGTAATCTCACTAAAAACTTAAGATTTAGATCTGTGTTTTCTTTGCTATCTCGTTCTATCTCTGGTTCTTGGCCGGCTGAAAGCCAAGGCGAAATATTATGGGTTCTCGACTATTGTGGTGTTATTCTTTCTTTTCTTGCTTAACTGGTGAGTTATTGTACCTTTGCCATTTCGTTCTTATGTATCTGTGATTTGTATATGTTCTCTTCTCTGAAGTTCATGGCCCAGTATGTTTCAGGGTTATTTTTATGCGTGATTCTGTCAACTTTGCATTTGTTCCGAGTCTCTTTAGTACTTTAATTTCACCTAATGTTGCTAGTTCCGAGATTGTGCATGCTTAACTTGAATAATATGAACCCTCTTATGTTTGCTTAGCTTAATGCATTCTAGACTGCTCCTGTATGCAACTTTGTTAGTCTACTATGTCAATACTAGAATACTTACGAGTGCTATTTGACACAAGTTCACTTGCTCATCTTACTCTGAATCTTTGCAATATTTGTCTTGCATATATAATGTGTCCGGATCAGTTCTAAGGCCTTTCTGTCACTTATAATCTAGTATCCCTGATAATATGTCTCTTAGCATGTCTTTGGTTCTGTCGAGACCCTCTTTGGAATATTTCAGTGATCTCCCGGGGGGATGCCCCTCAGTATTTGAGGTTGATCGAACAGAAGCCTTGAATAATTGGTGAGTTCTCCTTAGGTATCATATAGATGTTGCCCTCTCTAAAAACCTCATCGGTAAAACTCATTTGGGATAAAATCTGACATGAGGGAAAAAAAGCGCAACGCATGCTTTAAAACCTAAGGCCTTCAAGCTGGAGGGTGCTTTGATTCCTTTCAATCGAACACCTGCACATAGGTTAGTGTAAAATGTGAAGGAAAGAGGGAGAGGGTTGTACCTTAGATGTGGTGGCGTTCAAGCCTTGATATGCTTCGGTTACCCGTTCCGAGGACGCGGCACGGTCCTTTACTCGTTCATACGAGGATGTAGTTTGTGATTATTACTCGACTGTTTGCTTGTTTTTTGGCTCCTTCGATGTAGAAGGTGTCGGTGCCACATCGTGCACTGCGAACATTTCTTTTGCCACGTGTTGCTCTCCGTATACTGTTTTTACTCGATCCTTCATAGGAAACTTCATCATTTGATGAAGGGTTGACGACACCGCCCTCATATTGTGAATACATGGCCTTCCAAGCAATGCATTGTATCTCATGTCACCTTCAATGACATGAAACTTGGTATCTTAAATAGTACCGGCCACGTTGACCGGGAGGATGATTTCCCTTTTTGTTGTCTCGCTTGCCATGTTGAATCCGTTGAGGACTCGAGAGGCGGGCACGATCTGGTCGAGCAACCCGAGTTGCTCTACCACCCTCGACCGAATTATGTTGGCCGAGCTACCTGGATCCACGAGCACACGTTTAATTTGAAATTTATTCAAAGGAAAAGAAATTACCAGTGCGTCATTATGAGGTTGAGGCAAGGTCTCGATGTCATCTTCGCTGAATGAAAGGGCGTCTTCAGGTATGTAGTTTCGAGTTCGCTTTTCCCTAGTGATGGATACCTTCATTTGCTTAAAAATGGGTCCTTGAGGGACGTCGATTCCACCAATAATCATGTGGATGACGTGTCGTGGTTCTTCTGTTTCATTTTTTCTTGTTTGCCTCTCTTTCCCGAAATTGGTTTTTAGCTCGGTCACTAAGGAATTCTGGAAGGTGCCCTTTGCAAATTAGTCGGGCTACCTCTTCTCGAAGTTGTATGCAATCCTCGGTCCTATGACCATGGGTATCGTGATATTCGCATATCAATTTGGGGTTCCTCTGCGAAGGATCTGATAGCACGGGTCTCGGTCACCTGGTATCCCTGATCTTACTTATGGCTGATACGATGTCTGAAACATCAATGTTGAAGTTGTACTCAGCTAGTCGGGGTGCCTCAACCGGCCATGTGTGCCTGTCGAACCCTGCTTTATTCACAAGTCCCCTAGGATTCTATCCTCGATCCATTCTTTGGTCTCAATGATTATTTGACTCTAGGGTAGTTATCAAACTTATGATTTCCCTACCATGTCTGAATGTTGTTCTTGTTTCCTGATGTGAGTAAACATGACTTTCGTTGGTAATGGGGTACCCTTAGCATAAATTGGAACTTTTAGGCTTTAACTTGTTAAGTATTATGCACCTGTGTATGACAATCTTTGTAAATCCTGCCAACTTGTTTTTCCTAACTCTTTAAATAAGATTCTGCCTATGTATTGTTTGCTAAATGACAAACTTGTCTCTAAGTCTTGATGACCTTTTGATCAACTGTTCTGGGTTTTAACTTTGCTATATCCGTTTCCTAAAACTAAGTACATCTTTTCAAATTTTGTCCCTTAGTCATTGCCTACTCTCTTTCATGTGTTACCTATGCTATTCTGAATCTTCATCCTTAGCCGATTGAAAGCCAAGACTATTTAGGTTTTGTCCTTGACCTCCCTAGTGTGATCACTGCTCGGGGTCCATGTGAGACCCTTGTGAGCTCTGACACACTAGAGATTTGGGTTCTGTGTGCTATGGATGAATCATTCACCACTAGTTCTTGTGTATCCATGAATATGAGCCTAGGAGCTGCTATGGGTTGAAAACCTCGGTTGTCCAAGTGTATTTGGGCATGTTGTAGGCCCTCTATAGTATTACTTATATTTTGTAATTCATTCATTAACTTTGGTCTGTAATGATTGTTGTAATAACAATTCTGGGGTATTTAGTAAAAATTGGGAAGGGGTTTCTTATTTTCATTTGCAAAGTTGGGTAGAAATCCTGCCTATAGGTTCTCTACTGTGTTGTTGGTTTTGCCTATACGTTTCATATTATATTGTTGAAATCATATGTTAGAAATCATGTCTATAGGTTCTATATTGTGTATACACGTTAGGAATCTTGCCTATAGGACTAATGCTACGATCATGCCTTTAGGTGTATTAATTTATCCAGTAATTATGTATTAGCAACCATGCATATATGATCAATACTTGGATTAATTATGTTCTAGTCTAAAGCATGCAAATTCCTGCTTGTATATTGTTTAATTGTAGAAATCATGCCTATAGGTTTAAAATCAGATTACTTATAGAAATCATGCATATAGGGACAAAATCAGATCACTTATAAAAATCATGCCTATAGGGACAAAAATAGTTCAACTATAGAAATCATTCCTAGGGGATTCGATTAAGTAATTCTGAATGCGCTTCTGTGATTATCACTGTCAATCACCTAGATAACATGCCTATAGGATTAGACAAATAATTTTGGACATATTCTTGTGACTTGCTATTATTTACTATTGTATAAAACACATAGATACTACGCTATGCTCAAATAAGTAGGCAAATATATGTAGGTTCTACTAATCGAACTAAGAAACTGATTCTATATACGACTGTCTGTTTGTGCGTTCAACATCACATAGATATCCTGCCTATAGGGTTCTGCGATTAATAAATCTGCTAAAGATAATCAGTTGCATGCATTTACAGTTTATATGGGGAGGCTAATTTGAGCCCATATTTGTCTCTATTTGAAAGTCCTAACTGTTTTGTATATCGCTTAGTATTTACAATTTTGAGCAACTTAGGTCGAGTCTAGAACCATCCTAAATTAGAGGTCTCAATGCCTCCAAGACCATAAGTAAGGGACGGGTAGTGCACGCATAGGACACGAGTTAGAATTTACTAGAGCGCTTTAGGTAAAAACTTAAAGATAATAACCGGGGAGCAGGAGATGATAGTTTGTGCCCGCTGAATAATACGAGTAACACCCCCGTCTTGGGAGAGTTACGAAGTATTATTTATGTTTTACGGGGTGATCCTATAGGTTAAAAACTTAGGACCCCCATCCCTATTAAATAGTTTCTTCGCTTTCGTAGACTAATTCACATAAGTTAAGTTCGGTCGGCACCCATTGTTGTGGACCTCGAGGGGTTCCTAACACCTTCCCCTCAAGGTAATTTTAGCCCTTACCCGATCTATGGTGATGCAAACTGGTATAATCTGAGTTATTTTCTATAGGTGCCTTAACGCACCTCAATCCATTAGGTGGCGACTCTCCAACAACCAATTGCTTTTCCCTTCTCTCGAAAGGAGTTGTCAAATGTCGGAACCCGATTTCCCGAGAAAAAGGGGGCGCGACAATAATTATAACGGTTCTCGCACTTAATTTGGGCTCACTAATGGTATTAATTATGTTGATTGTCCGTTACCATATGTAACCATAATTGATACATTTATGACTGAAGATTCCTTGTAATTGTACCGATTTCCCTTCCTTATTTACTTCAGGTTCATGTATTTTCCCTTTTTTGCAGCCTTCATTTCGCTCATGTTTCTCCTTTAACAACTGTTAGGTCCGGTTCTTTCCTCAATGTAACCTCGTGGGTGTTTCTCCCGTGCCTTTTCTGCATTCTTAATTCATCTAATTGAGAATTCCATTTGCCCTTACATCTATGTTCCACGTGTCATTGTCCGTCACCTTGTTGATAGTTTACGTGTCATATATTTTTTCCACCAATACAATGTTCACCTTAAAATATGGGCAGAATATTTGGTTGTTGGCAATTTCAATAGGAATTTGGGAGCCATCAGGTTGTTTAATAAATTCTTCATATAACCCCAAGATCGTTCGCAGGACAATATGGAAATGACGACTGACTGACTCCCCGAATCGTCAAAAGATAATAGCTAACTCGCGTATTATGTGCTAACAAGTAAAGTATTTTGGCAACTTGCTCTTCAACGGTAGCTTGAAGTGCTAGTCTAATATCACCCTCTCTAACTAACATCTTACATAGACCGGTAAAAGCCGAAGGAATCATTCTTATAATACTACGACAAAGTTCAGTTGAGAATAAATGAGTCAATAATTCATCTCTGACTTGATCACTTTCAAGTCATATGTCATGTGTGATCGTACGTCGATCATTTCATGTGCCTAAGTCCAAAACCAAATAACTACTAAATGTCACGACCCCAATTTCCTTCTGTGGGATATCGTGATGGCACCTTGTCTCTAAGACTAGGTAAGCCTAAATAATATGCGGAACCATTAAATAAGAGATTAAAATTTGAACATCCCAACAATTTCGTAAAAGGAATCTACGAAAACTCAATACATAAAATCCCAGAACCTGGTGAGATATAGGTCACAAGCTTTAAGTACAGTACCGAATAATCCTATACATCACTGTCTAACAAACTATAAAGAAATAAGAGAAGAACGAAATAGAAGGGGACTCTGAGGCCTTCGATCGCGGGAAGGTGTACCTTGAAGTCTCCAAGCAGCAACACAACGCACTAATATCGAGGCTGGTAAGATGCACCTGGATCTGCACAAAAATATGTGTAGAAGCGTAGTATGAGTATACCACAACTGTACCTAGTAAGTGTCAAGCCTAACCTCAGTAGAGTAGTGACGAGGTCAGGTCAGGGCCCTACTGGAAATAATAGGAAACAAGGCAGAAGATATAATAATAATATAATGAAACGACTGAGAAGTGAACAATGAGAAATTTCAGAAAGATAACAACACAACAAATAGAGGTAAACAACAGTGGCGCTCCCAAGGTACAACTTTGTAGTCCTAAAAGTAAATACATAATAAGAGTGCTCCCGAGGTACCGCCTCGTAGTCCCAAAAGTAAATATGCAACAGGGGCGCTCCCGAGGTACCACCTCATAGTCCCAAAAGTAATTACACAACATGGGTGATCCCGAGGTACCGCCTCATAGTCCTAAAAGTAAATATGCAACAACGGCGCCCCCGAGGTACCGCCTCGTAGTCCCAAAATAAATATGCAGCAGATAACCAACGGGACAATGAAATTACAGCAAGTAATCCTACACTTAAAGACTGAATACAAGATCAAGGAAGCAGGAAATCCAACTAAGCATGTTGCACAAATTGCAAGTAAGAGATAAGACACGTAGACATGCGAAATTAAACATGATGACTACACATGCTAGAGTAACTCTGTTAAGGAATTAAAAAGAAAACTACTTAGAAAGAACCGATTTTTTAATATTTAACCCGAGTACACACTCGTCACCTCGCGTACACGGTCTTCACGTATTGCAAATACCATAACAGTACCAAACCTAAGGGGAGTTTCCCCCACACAAGGTTAGACAAGTCACTTACCTCAAATCTAGCTCAATCAATCAATAAGAATGCCTTTCCCTCGACTTTCCAACTCCGCTCGGCTCGAATCTAACCAAAATAATTACATACTATAAATATAACTATAAAAAACTAATTGAAATAATAAATCTACGAATTTAGCAAAGAATTGAAAAATTGCCCCAAAAAGTCAACCCCGGCCCACGTCTCGGAATTGGGTAAAAGTCATAAAATACGAACACCCATTCGATATCGAGTTCACCCATACCAAAATTACTCAAATCTGATACAAAAATCTCGATCAAAACCTCAAAATTCGGCCTAAGGATTTTTTTTCCACCTTTCCCCAAAATTTCTCAACTCAAATCCTTAATTAATGATAGATTAGTGGAAAGTAATAAAAAAATCGAGTCAAGAATCCTTACCTAAATGTTTTCTCTCAAAATCTCGCAAAATTTCGGCTCAATCCGAGCTCTATATCTCAAAATATGAAGAAAAAAAATGGCAAACCCTCATTTTTAAACCTTTTACCCAGCACTTCCACTTTTGTGTGGCCTTAGTCGCATCTGCAGCTCTGCACTTGCAGAATTTCCATCCTAGGTGCGGCCATCACTTAGGCCATGAAAACTCGCTTCTGCAGCGCCCTAAGCGCACATGCGCTTGCACTTCTGCGAAGGGACAGTCGCATAGCGCTTACTCTTCTGCGGAAGGTCCGCTTCTGCAATCACCAGGCCTTCCTGGCCTTTTCGCTTATGTGCTTCCCCAATCGCATGTGCAAGTCCACTTCTACGGGACTCTAACCGCATTTAGGGTCCTAGATGGGCAGGCCACAAACCGCTTCTGATGCCTATAGGGCCGCACCTGCGGTCCAATGTGCACAGGTGCGATTGCACCAGACACTTCCAAGCTTTAACAAAGCACTAAGTCCAATTTTGTTCCGGATTCAAATCCGAATCACACCCGAGGCCCCGTCTAAATATACAAACAAGTCCTAAAATATTATACGGACTTAGTCGAGCCTTTAAATCACATCAAATAACTCTAAAAACACGAATTGCACATCGATTCTAGCTTAATGAACTTTAGAATTTCTAACTTCTATATCCTATGCCGAAACCTATCAAATCATGTCCGATTAGTGAAAAGTAATAAAAAACGAGTCAAGAATCCTTACCCAAATATTTTCTCTGAAAATCTCTCAAAATTTCGGCTCAATCCGAGCTCTATATCTCGAAATATGAAGAAAATGGCAACCCCTCATTTTTAAACCTTCTGCCCAGCACTTCCGCTTTTGCGTGGCCTTAGTCGCATCTGCGGCTCCGCACCTACGGAATTTCCATCGCAGGTGTGGCCATCACTTAGTCCATGAAAACTCACTTTTGCAGCGCCCTAAGCGCACATGCACTTGCACTTCTGCAAAGGGAAAACCGCATATGCGCTTCCGCTTCTGCGGAAGGTCCGCTTTTGCAATCACCAGGCCTTCCTGGCCTTTCCGCTTATGCGCTTCCCCAATTGCATGTGCGAGTCCGCTTCTGTGAAACTTTAACCGTGTCTGCGGTCCTAGCTGGGCAGGCCACAAACCGTTTCTGCTGCCTATAGGGCCGCTTCGGCGGTGCCGCACTAGCGGCCCAATGTGCGCAGGTGTGATTGCACTAGACACTGCCAAGCTTCAACAAAGCACCAAGTCCAATTTTGTTCCGGATTCAAATCCGAATCACACCCGGGGCCCCGTCCAAATATACAAACAAGTCCTAAAATATTATATAGACTTAGTCGAGCCTTTAAATCACATTAAATAACTCTAAAAACACGAATTGCACATCGATTCTAGCCTAATGAACTTTAGAACTTCTAACTTCTACATCCGATGACGAAACCTATCAAATCATGTCCGATTAGTGGGAAGTAATAAAAAATGAGTCAAGAATCCTTACCCAAATATTTTCTCTGAAAATCTCTCAAAATTTCGGCTCAATTCGAGCTTTATATCTCAAAATATGAAGAAAATGGCAAACCCTCATTTTTAAACCTTCTGCCCAGCACTTTCGCTTTTGCCTGGCCTTAGTCGCATCTGCAGCTCCACACCTACGGAATATCCATCGCAGGTGTGGCCATCACTTAGTCCATGAAAACTCACTTTTGCAGCGCCCTACGTGTACCTGCGCTTGCACTTCTGCAAAGGGAAAACCACATATGCGCTTCTGCTTCTGGGGAAGGTCTGCTTTTGCAATCACCAGGCCTTCCTGGCCTTTCCGCTTATGCATTTCCCCAATCGCATGTGCGAGTCCGCTTCTGCGAAACTTTAACCGCGTCTGCGATCCTAGCTGGGCAAGCCACAAACCGCTTTTGCTGCCTATAGGGCCGCTTCGGCGGTGTCGCACCTGCGCCCAATGTGCGCAGGTGCGATTGAACCAGACACTACCAAGCTTCAGCAAAGCACCAAGTCCAATTTTGTTCCCGATTCAAATCCGAATCACACTCGGGGCCCCGTCTATATCTACAAACAAGTCCTACAATATTATACGGACTTGGTCGAGCCTTTAAATCACATCAAATAACTCTACAAACACTAATTGCACATCGATTCTAGCCTAATGAACTTTAGAACTTCTAACTTCTACATCCGATGCCGAAACCTATCAAATCATGTCCCATTAGTGGAAACTAATAAAAAATGAGTCAAGAATCCTTACCCAATTATTTTATATGAAAATTTCTCAAAATTTCGGCTCAATCCGAGCTCTATATCTCAAAATATGAAGAAAATGGCAAACCTTCATTTTTAAACCTTCTGCCCAGCACTTCCACTTTTGCATGGCCTTAGTCGCATCTGCGGCTCCGCACCTACGGAATTTCCATAGCAGGTATGGCCATCACTTAGTCCATGAAAACTCGCTTTTGCAGCGCCCTAAGCGAACCTGCGGTTGCACCTCTGCAAAGGGAAAACTGCATATGCGCTTCCGCTTCTGCAGAAGGTCCGCTTTTGCAATCACCAGGCCTTCCTGGCCTTTCCGCTTATGCGCTTCCCCAATCGTATGTGCGAGTCCACTTCTGTGAAACTTTAACCGCGTCTGCGGTCCTATCTGGGCAGGACACAAACCGCTTCTACTGCCTATAGGGCCTCTTCGGCGGTGCCGCAGCTGCCCCCAATGTGCGCAGGTGCGATTGCACCAGACACTGCCAAGCTTCAGCAAAGCACCAAGTCCTATTTTGTTCCGGATTCAAATCTGAATCACACCCGAGGCCCCGTCTAAATATACAAACAAGTCCTAAAATATTATACGGACTTAGTCGAGCCTTTAAATCACATCAAATAACTCTAAAAACACTAATTGCACATCGATTCTAGCCTAATGAACTTTGGAACTTCTAACTTCTACATGCGATGCCGAAACCTATCAAATCATGTCCCATTACTGGAAACTAATAAAAACGAGTCAAGAATCCTTACCCAAATATTTTCTCTGAAAATATCTCAAAATTTCGGCTCAATCCGAGCTCTATATCTCAAAATATGAAGAAAATGGCAGACCCTCACTTTTAAACCTTCTGCCCAGCACTTCCGCTTTTGCGTGGCCTTAGTCGCATCTACGACTCTGCACCTACGGAATTTCCATCGCAGGTGTGGCCATCACTTAGTCCATGAAAACTCGTTTTTGCAGCGCCCTAAGCGCACGTGCGCTTGCACTTCTGCAAAGGGAAAGCCGCATATGCGCTTCCGCTTTTGCGGAAGGTCCGCTTTTGCAATCACCAGGCCTTCCTGGCCTTTCCGCTTATGCGCTTCCCCAATCGCATTTGTGAGTCCGCTTATGCGAAACTTTAACCGCGTCTTCGGTCCTAGCTGGGCAGGCCATAAACCGCTTCTGCTGCCTATAGGGCCGCTTCGGCGCTGCCGCACCTACGACCCAATGTGCGCAGGTGCGATTACACCAGACACTGCCAAGCTTCAGCAAAGCACCAAGTCCAATTTTGTTCCGGATTTAAATTTGAATCACACCCGGGGCCCCGTCTAAATATACAATCAACTCCTAAAATATTATACGAACTTAGTCGAGCCTTTAAATCACATCAAATAACTCTAAAAACACGAACTGCACATCAATTCGAGCCTAATGAACTTTAAAACTTCTAACTTCTACATCCGATGCCGAAACCTATCAAATCATGTCCGATTGACCTCAAATTTTGCACACGAGTTACAATAGACATTACGGACCTACTCAAACTTCCAAAATCGGAATCCGACCCCGATATCAAAAAGTCTACTCCCGGTCAAACTTTCCGAAAATCATCCAATTTTCCAACTTTCGTCAATTAACGTCGAAATGACCTACGGACCTCCAAATCAACCCCCGGACATGCTCCTCAAACAAAATCACCCTACGGAGCTATAGGAACCGTCAGAACTCCATTCCGGAGTTGTCTTCACACAATTCAAACTACGGTCAACTCCTACGAAATAAACTCTCATTTTAGGGTCTATGTGTCTCATTTCATTCCAAAACCAAAATCAAACCTCCCAGAAAGTCACGTTACCACAAAATGAAATAAAGGGAAGCAATAAATAAGGTTCGGGGCTAATACTCTCAAAACGACCGGTCGGGTCGTTACACTAAATAAACAACATATGCAGATAAAGAGTTCAATTGTCCAAATATCTGTGATCTTGATTATTCCTATCAACCATCTATAATAAAATTATATGAGATGCATCAATCAATTAACTATGTACAAAATAAACTAAAACCAAAAGTAGATAAAGAAGTTTAAGAAACTATTTTATTGCTTTTGTCCTTCTTTTATCTTTTAAATCACATTTTTTTGGACTTTTGAGATTATATTTTTTATTAACTAATTAACTGGGAATCCAATATTAAGGATTTTTGTTTGTAAATTTTAATAGTTTATAACTTTGCTCATAGTAGTGTTTAACAACATTGTACCCTACAAAAGAGTAATAAAATTACTTAGTTATATATATATATATATATATATATATTTGGGTATATATTACTCGGTAAATCACATTAGCAAACTATATTAATCATCAAGTACTTATGTTATACAAATCAGAATCTCCAAAATAATCATACATAATTTAAATGTAATAGGAGGTTAACTACTCAAACAACTAGATTTAATTGCAATACAATAGGAAAACTAAACAGATAGTAACTGATAAAAAAATAAGAAAAGAAGTACCTGTAACTTAAAAACAAGAGCAAAAACCGGAAGAATTTTTTTAAACTATTATTAGAATAAATATAAAGAATAAAGAACTATGATAAAGAAATGAATGAAGGAGTTGGTAGAACAAAGATAAATAATAACACTTTACATACTTGAAAACAACCAATATAATATAGCTAATTGGAGATAAAGTAATTAGAATTGGAATTAAAAATCAAAGTAGAAGCAAGAGTGGAACAAAAGGAAGGCAAAACTTATACCTGACATTGAAGTTGGAAGCGGCAAAAGAAAAAAAGAGACGAAACGTAAGTTATAGATTGGAGTTTAAACTAAAAAAAAATATAAAGGATAAAATAGAATCATAAAGTAATAAGTTAAGGCATAATTGAAAAGAAAAATAGGAAACAATCCACCTCACCAAATCGATTATTTAAAAAAATGGAACTTTTATTATTCTGAAATAATAGATTTAACAATACAATACGATTAATTTTAACTAAACAATCGAAACAAACATTATTTTGGGATACAACCGGTAACAACCTCCAAACCAGATGTTAGACACACCTTAATGACATATTATTGTCACATTATTTTGGAATAGTCCGCCACATTATTGTCACATCGTTCAAGTTCTTCAAAAGTGGAAATGATCCGCGCTCAACCTCCGGCTAGAGCTTCAAAGCTCTCCAAACATGGAGAAAATGAAGATGGAAAAGATGAACTTTTAACTCAAGTCAGAATAGGCTTATTTGAACTCCCACGTTGCCATTAGACAACAGTTTTGGGTATGTTAATTAACCTCTCTTGCGCTTGGACAATGTGTTTTTCACCTTGAGTGACACGTCAAATAACAGTGTTATTTACTACACTTCGACATGGACAAGGGGATATTGACCCCAAAGTACGATAATGATAATTAACTGTAACGTACACGCGCCAACAGACCCGTAACACTACAAAACCAAACCGCCTTTGCACTTCGTACCGCCAAAACGCCCCCGTCGGAACCACCGCCACCACCACGCCGATCGACGGTCGACGACGGCAACATTTGTAAAAATGGGAAAACCAAAACAACAAGTGATTTCCCGCTTCTTTGCACCAAAACCAAAGAACGAAAAAGACCCTTCAACTTCAGCTTCAACCCCTCCCTGTACTCCACCTCCCAAAATTACAACCACCGCCACCTTTTCACCTGCAAAACGCCTCAGAACTTCTCAACTCACTTCTTCTCCTCCCACAAAACACACCAAAGTCCCTAAGCTATCACCCCACGTACACAACCCACCCCCTCCTCTTCCTAACCCCACTCTCCACCAGAGGTTCCTGGATAAACTTCTAGAACCCTCTACCGACCTTCTGGAACCTTCTAAATGTTATGATATTCAAAACCCCAAATACACACCATTAGAGCAACAAGTTGTGGAGCTTAAGGCCAAGTACCCAGACATTTTATTGATGATCGAAGTTGGTTATAAGTACAGATTTTTTGGTCAGGATGCAGAAAATGCTGCTAGGGTTTTAGGAATTTATGCACATATGGATCACAATTTCTTAACAGCTAGTGTACCGACTTTTCGGCTGAATGTCCACGTAAGGAGGCTGGTGAGTGCAGGATACAAAGTTGGTGTTGTTAAACAAACAGAGACTGCTGCAATTAAGGCACATGGCTCGAATAAATTGGGCCCTTTTGGCCGTGAGTTATCGGCATTGTACACAAAAGCTACTCTGGAGGCTTCGGAAGATGTAGGGGGTGGAGATGAGGGGTTCGGGTCATGTAATAACTATTTGTGTTGTGTTGTCGAGAAGGGAATGGAGGATGTTGGTTTCGGCATCGAGGGTTGTAGGGGGGATGATGTGAAAATCGGGGTTGTTGGGGTTGAGGTTTCGACCGGGGATGTTGTTTATGGGGAGTTTAATGATAATTTTATGAGAGCTGGGTTGGAGGCGATGATCCTCAACTTGATGCCTGCGGAATTGCTTGTTGCCAAGCCTATATCTAAGCAGACAGATAAGGTGACTGATTGTTACTCCCTCCGTGTCAATGTATGTGACGTAGTTTGACATGACACGAAATTTAAGAAAAAAGTAATACTTTTGAAACTTGTGGTCTTAAAAGCTTAATGAGTAAAAGCTTTTGTCCTTCAATTTGTGTGGCGATAAATCCTTCTCATTACGGGTAAAATAGGTAAAAAGAAAAGTTTAAAGTTAAATTATTTTCAAATATAGAAAATGTGTGACGTAAAAAAGAATTATTGCTCGTTTGTGTGCAAATCTGTCATCATTGACTTCCTATTAATGGAAATGCAATATTCAGTTTGTTGAAGAATTAATTGGAGAACTAAAATTTCTCACTCTCTAAAAGCTTAAACTTTTAATAAAGGGAGCTGCACAATAAAAGATATTTATTAGTAGATCGTTCTGTTGCAGATTCTTTGTTAATTTTGTCTGCATTGATTTCTAGATTGAATACTGGACCCAGAAAATCTTTATCAACGGTGTTTCATTTGAGGCACGAACATGAGTGAAACTCAATCGGCAAAACTCGAGCTGACCATGTATTAAATAAGGTTCATGTTTGCCATATCTCTAATGGGGCAAAAATATACATGCATTTAATCCTGATTCAAGCAGTGGTAGAACTGCCTCCCGTTTTACTGAAAGTAATGGTCACGCCTCGTCCTTTCTCGCAACACATTGTAAAGAAATTGCAGTCTTAGGATGTATGACCTTTTCTTTTCTTTTTTTGGGAATATGGTCCATTTGTTTCTATTAACGATGAACAAACTTGTGTAACTCACAAACAGGGAACTGTTTGTAACTCGAGCAGACCAGCCAAACTATGAAATGCCACTTATATAACTAAGCTAGCAAGTTATTATAGCCCAGAGAAGGTGTATATCCAAGTGAGATGAATGTAATACTTTAATATTCGAAGAGTATATGGAGTGATCACTCGCAGAAATACGACAGGAAACTGGTTAAATTATTAGTTTGAAGGTAGAGCACTTCTTATTTTTGTTTGCTCTGTCCAAAATTTGTTGGTGATATCTTCTAGAGTTTTTGGACATGAAGTTACTGGTCTATTAGTCTGCTGAGAATTGTGCTTTTGGATTGTCACATTCATGGGGTAATGTTATTGGGGCTTGTTTGGAACTCATCCAAAAATATAATAATTGAACTTTGTATGGGAATTAGTCCAATTGAATGCTGCAAAGCTCAGTGGTTTTGCTTTAATTTATTCTATTCTTTTCAGCTGCTACTGGCTTATGCTGGACCAGCATCTAATGTTCGGGTGGAGGTTGTATCATCAGATCAGTTCAGTGATGGCGGTGCTCTTGCTGAAGTGATGTCTCTTTATGAGGACATGCAGGAACATTATGTGTCAAATGTCCAAGAAAGGGAAGAGGCTGAAGTGAAAATGCACGAACACAATCGGATCACAATCCAGGTGTGATTTCTACTTGGATTTGGGACTGAATAGTCTAAATTTTTTATATACCATCTAGCAGATGGAATCAAAATGTCAAACTTAATATCTTCCTATCTTTTGTAAACATGTTTACACTTTCTTATGTTATGTCTTTTTCTTTGTCTGTGGGGTGGGGTTCACTATGATACTGGGTTTCTCTGTGCATTAAATATGCCGCCTCCTTTCATCTTGTTTTGTCTTGATCTGTAGGGAATGATGGCAATGCCTGGTCTGGCTATACAAGCATTGGCCTTAATTATTAGACATCTAAAACAATTTGGTTTGGAAAGAGTTCTGTGCTTGGGAGCTTCATTTCGTCCCTTCTCTTGCAACATGGAGATGACCCTTTCAGCCAATGCACTGCAGCAACTTGAGGTGAGTGGGTAAACGCCCCCTGTCCCAAAGCAGATAAACCAAAGAAAAAATTTGATATATTCCATTAATGAACTTTAGTAACTTTGGGACTTCCAGGCATGAGCAATGCATTTTCTTATTGTTTTCATGTGTTCTTCGCCAAAGATTCCTCCTCAAAGCAATAGTTGATGGGACTCAAAACTAAAGGAGGGTGTGACTGCTGCAATTTGTAAGAATTGAAGCATGAAGTAAGCAAAATTAGTTGGGGTTAAAGGGAACCATCTGTAAATGTGAACCTCAGTAAACTTGAGCTCAATTAACATAACTCTGCTGTCATTATAGAATCTAAATTTGCTATAATGTTTCAGTGACAAGTAGACTCCATACTGTAAGGCAGATAAGCATTTAAATAAGCAACTGTCAATCATCTTATGATTGATTTAATCAAGCCAATGAATTTGTTATATAGAGATAGTCTAGATGTGGATAATATACCCAGTTAAAGGCAACCACTGACTCTTTGGTACCTGAAACATTTGTAGGAGTGGTTAAAACATCACAACTGTATGAACTAGCAAGACATAGGGTAGCTCAAGTGGAAAGCTCTCTCCACCTCCAACCTGTAGGCTGGGGGTTTGAGTCACCAAAGGAGCAAAGTGATGAGACTTTTGACTCCTGGAGGAGAGGTTTAGGATGGAGTAGATGCAAGTTACCAATAAGTAAAAGTGTCAACCAGCAAACCACTGTTGCATAACTATCATTACTTTTCTTAAGGTGCTTATATGTGAACTGTTTTATGAACAACACTTGAGATCAAGACTCCACCACTTCTGTTCCTTCCATGTCTCCCATTCTCTCCCTATTTTCTCACACGTCTCTTTCTCGCTTTTCTAGTTCTTTCATCGTACTCCTTATTCACCTTTCTTCCTTTAGCTCACTGTTTTATCTTCCTCCTCCGATTTTAGTAGTATATGAACTATGAGGAGATATGTTATTTTGTACAAAGTAATACTACTCTGTTGAAAGTTTTATTCATTTCATATGGAAATTGGTCAAAATTGTACAGATTTTGATCTTTATTTAGCTTTGCTAACTTATTGCCACATTTGTCCGAGTAGAATCGTATATGTTGAGAATTCATGTCGTTTCCCACTAGTTCATCATTGGGGCACAATTACTATTTTATTAATTAATCAGCTATTACTCTGTTTGCTATTTTTGTCACTTTTTACTTTATGAGAGTCAAGTTGACCAAAACTTAGACATAGGTAAAATCATCATATTGTAGTAGGGCTGTAATCTGGGCCGGGCTCGGGCTGAACGGGCCAAACGGGCCGGCTAAACGAGTTCGGGTTCTGTCGGGCTTGGGTCAGGCGGGCCCGGGCCAAACGGTCCTAATGGGTGGAACCGGCCCACTGTGGGCCTAAGCCCACATGGGCCCGGGCTAAGTGGGCAGGGCCCATGGGCCTAAACGATCCGGTTTTTTTTTTTTTAAATTTTTTTATCTAAGGCAATTTCTTGTAAATCTTGTAACATAAATCTTGTAATTAAAATTTAAACACAAAAATAGTAAAGAGATATTCAAACTTGCACTAACATTGCATAATAAATTAATAATACTTCAAATTAATTTAACAAACTACAACATTAAGCATAACACGTCTAATAATTTTAAAATAACACAAGTTCGAAATAAACTTAAAATCTTAAAGTGTAATTATAAAAAGTTTGGATTAAAACAAAGTTTGGGGGCCAAATGGCTATTTTAAAAAAAATCCAAACGGCTAGTTTTTGAAATTATAGCCGTTGGCTATTTTAATTTTTTTTTTTTTTTATGTAATTCTATTATATTATCTAAGGCAATTTATTGTAAATTATATTATATAATTATGACTTATATCTTGTAATTCAAGTTTAAACACAAAAAAAAAATGTAAACAAATATTCAAGGAAATGTCTTATAATTTTTATTAATACGATATTTAAAAAAATGACAATATCTTTCTTAGTCTTCCTCCCCCAATGGAATGAGCACAACAAGGTACTAATACCACCATTAAAAGGAAAAAAAACTAATCAAGATGTGCCAAAATACAAGTTACATATTAATCTACATATTATCTCTAACAAATTTCATAAATCCTTCAAGGTTCGGAGGAATTTCCGTTGGTAGTGGCGGAAAAGAAGCTTGTTCATCACCCCTTCCGGGCGAAGCAGCATCTTCCGCAAGTTCCGCTAGCATTTTTTCATAAGCTTCGTCTATCTCCGGTTGTGATTCAAGTAGTCCAAAATTTCTTCTTTTCCGAACGGATTCAATCTCTGAAGAGTACTGATTTTTCCAAGCTCTCCCTCATAGACGCTCTATGATCACCGATTTGAAGTCTCGCTTGACTGAAAGCGCTCTCCGATGCCACTGTTGAAGCTTGAATACTTAAAATATCTCGAGCCATCCTTGAAAGAACCGGAAAGTGTTTTTCTTTGTCCTTCCACCACTCCAAAACATTGAAGGTGCCGTCTGGATTCTCTGATTCAAGTCCCTGCGACAAATAAACTTGAAGCTCATTTAGTTGTGAACTATCACCAATATTATCACCTTGAGAACCCCTAAACCCCGTCCAAGAACTAAGTGATTTTAGCCCCGCAGTTCTTTTAGGAACCTGCGAGCTAGACGAGGTAGGAGTTGGAATATTTGGTCTAGCATGATCTAATGCTACTTGATAAGCATTATAAATTGTTTGAGCATTTATTTTAATTGACTCTTTTTCATCTTTAAGTGTACCATATTCCTCAACTGAAAGAGGTAAAGCATTATAAATTTGACTATACCAATAGTGAGGACCTCCTAATTTCATGGTAGGGTTTAACATGGCTGCAATACCATAAATAGGGGGGATAGGGAAAAAATATTTTTTAAACTTAGTTTTCATATCATAAATAGCATTTTGGTAAACTATCCCCCCCTCTGAAAATTGAGTAAATAATTCTGCAAGTGCTGAAATATAAACTAAACAGTTAGAAATAGTAGTATAATATTGCCCAGACAATTCATTTGTAGCAACATGAAAATGTTCTAAAAAATCTAGAAGAATTTTAACATTAGCCCAATCTTGATTTGTAAGGTGACCATCATGATCATCATCATCACCATCAACACGAGCATTATAGGTTGCGTTTATTGGGTTTCTATATTCATATGCAACAACTAAACTTTCATACAAGTAATTCCATCTAGTCGGACAAGGTTTAGGAACCTTTCTTTCTCTAAGGCCAAATTCATCACATTTTTTATAATATTCTCTAACTCTACTTCTACGGTTTGAATAAAAAAGCCATTGAAGAGCGAATTTAACCTTTGCAATTTCAACATTTAAAGTTTTCAGACCATCACTGACGATTAAATGGTAAATATGACAAATACATCTAACATGAAAAATGTTACTAAATGCAGGACTTAGTGTAGTTGTAAGAAAGCCTATAGCATTAGTGTTAGTAGAAGCATTATCCATTGAAACTGACGTTATTTTATCTCTAATGCAAAAATATCTACAAATATCTGCAACTGTCTTAGCAATAAACTTACCTGTGTGACTTGAAGTAATTATTCTATAAGCAATAATGCGTTTTTGCATTATCCAGTCCTCATCAATCCAATGAGTGGTAACAGTAAGATAATCACAGTCATTACCACTCCTACCAATATCAGTAGTAATAGAAACGCGATTACTAATATGAGTAAATAAATAGCGCAAATATTGTTCATATTCATGTTTATATTTATAAATATCAGCCTTTACGGTTGTGCGAGGCCATCCTTTATAAGTAGGATTATAAATTCTTCTAATATAATGGACAAAGTGAGGGTTAGAGGGAAAACTATATGGTAAGCACATAACAGTAACCATTTTTGCCGATTCTTCACGATCTTTATTTGGATCGTAATATAAAATGCCACCGGTAACAGTGTTAATTCCCGGTTGAACTAGGTTCGACCCGGTACTAGGGTTAACCTGAGTACCTACACTTGTCCCCTCTTGTTGAGCTTTCATTTGTTGAAATCTAATTTTAGCATCNCATTAGGGTGTTTCATTATGTGTCTGGTCAAACTACCCGTACAACCACGGTCTCCAGTAAATTTATGAGACATCAAGACCCCATAAGTTTTACACTTAGCTTTATTTTGATCTCTTAGTTGAGTAAGGTGCCAAACAAGAGATGTTTCAGACCATTTAGAAGGTTGTCTATTAAAAGTAGGGGTTACTACAGGAGGGTCAGCCGGGGCATCATTTGGATTATTATCAGTTTGGTTAGCAACAGGACTAGTAGGTGTATCATCTAAATCCGGTTGCGTTTCATCTAAATCAACATTTTCCTCTGGAATACCATAAAGAGCATTCATATATTCATCATTTAATTGTGAACCTGGTTTAAGATCATGTATAAATTGACTATCGGTAAATTGAAAACAAGGGTTATCACTATCAAGTATAACAGGTGGAGGAGGACGGGTAACAAGTCTAGGTCGGGGAGCCGGGGCCGGGGGAGTAGTAGTAGCTTGCCTACTAGATTCACCAATTTTAGATTTTTCCTTACCACCAAACATTTTTTTCAAAGAAAAGTCCATATTAATTATAAGGAAAACAAATTAAACAAACAAAACTATAATATTAAAACTTAAGAGTTGGAACGAGTTTACCGAATTGACGAACAACTTCTTGAAAATTGTATAATGTTGAAGACTTGAATACTTCAATTCATCAACTTCACAATTTTTCACAAATTGCAATAATAAAGTAAGCAATTATAGAAGAAAATTAGAGAGAGATTGAGAGAGATTAATGATTTTGTGAGTAAAAATGAAAGAATGAGGGGGTATTATAGTTGAGAATAGGGATAAAGTGTAATTATAAAAAGTTTGGTGTTAAAACAAAGTTTGGGGGCCAAATGGCCATTTTTAAAAATGCCAAACGGCTAAATTAAAGGGCCAACGGCTAGATTTTAAAATTCTGACCGTTGGCCATTTTTTAAATAAATTTTTTTATTTTTAAAAAGAGCCGTTGGGCCCGGTTGAACCGGCCCAGGCCCGCCTGCCGGTCCCGGGCTAAACGGGCCCGGGCTCATGGTTCCTAATCTAAGGCCCACCCCATATGGGCTCTGAAGCCCACCAAGACCGGACCCGCCATGGGTCGGCCCATTTAGCCCACAAGCGCCCGGGTCAGGCCCGGCCCACCTGCCAGCCTTATATTGTAGTCAAAATTTACACTGCTCTGCTTGTGGAAAGTGTAGTTAGGCACATATTTTGGAGGGAGAACTTATTCATGATCTTTGACTTGTAAGATGATCTATGGTTAGGAAGTCCCATAACTAACTCTTGTTCATATGTTCTCTGGGTGTAAAATGATGTAGTATTTTTTTTTGGTGTTATTCTTTCTTATCTCATTATTTGTGCATCTACACGAGCCAGACTGCAACCGTTAAGGTTACACCTACCTTAGCACGTGGGATTAACATTTTTCTTAGTAGGAAGTAGAAACTGATTAATATCATATTCTCTTTCTGTCTTATTGGTTTGTAAGAGTTAAATTCTGTTATATTTAAAGTAACTGGGTTCCAATTGTTAAAAGTATTCAAGAATTCGGGGAAAAGGCTCTATCTAGAAAGCGCAAAAAAGTCAGGCAGGACAATTATTTTCGGAGAACGAGAATGTGTCTGATTTGTGCATTGCTAGCATAGGCTGCATAGCAATGTGTTAATATGTGACTGATAGGTGTGTGGTGTGCCTATGAATTACTAAACACATAAAAATGTGGTTGTTCTTCAATGGATAGCTGGTAGCGTCTATGATTTGTATCTGTACACAATACTACTAAATCCAGGCTACGTGAGATGCACAGGGGTCCCTTATCACACAAAAATGTGAGATAGCATAGTGGCCAAACAGCAAACCTAATCCGGTGTCCCACTTGATTCTTAACTAGTATTAGACCTGGTAGGACCATTAAAGAGTGCCCTGTTTGGTTAGAACTCGTAATAAGCATGTATTGCTTCCTTTTTAGACCTCTTTCACATTGGCGTAGTTTCAAGTGAATTTTCCAGGGTCACTTCTGGAGGGTTTACTTCTGTTAGGGTTTTTGATCTGTTATAAAATCATGCAGAACGGAGAGGAGAACAATTTAGCAATCTTTTTTTTCTGGTGAAGAAACATTAAAGATCTCTAGCTTGTCACAGCATCGGGAATCTTCAAAAACAGAATGAATTAGAAAATAGTTCCTACATAAATTGATTATATTTATAATACTCCCTGCGATTATTTCCTTTTTAGTCAATTTCGAAAAGAATGGCCCTTTTCTAAATTTAGAAACAATGTGACTTTTAACTTTCCATTTTACCCTTAATGAGATGACTTATAGCCACACAAATATCTATGGATTGTTTTAGGCCATAAGTTTTAAAAATCTTCCTTTCTTTATTAAACTCCGTGCCCAGCCAAATAGATTCACATAAATTGAAATGGAGTGAGTATAGAATCCGATGGAAGAGTTTTAAAAGTTTTCTTTTCATTCTCTCTACTTTACTCCACCAGTAGTCTTTTAGCTCTCAGGAGACGTACAAAGGCATATGCTTTCCCGAGTTGTGATTTTACCGATGATGTAGGTTTTGAAGAATAATTTTGACGGATCCGAATCTGGCTCCTTACTGCATTGTATGAATCAGACACTTACTGTAATTGGTTCAAGGCTTCTCAGGCATTGGGTATGGAGATTTTTTTGCCCCTAGTTTGTTGGGTTATAGTAATACGAGTGGATACAGAGTACATCAGTAATTTCGTATTTTGCAGGTGACTCATCCTTTATGTGATAGAAACATGATAGCTGCTCGTCTTGATGCAGTTTCAGAGATTGCAGAATCTATGAAAACTTATCGAACTTCTTATACTTCTTTCTTAGAGGTGGAAGGTGCTGATGTCACCATTTCGCAACCAGAGATACATCATATAATTTCTTCAGTTCTGTCCACTCTAGGAAGGTCACCAGATATCCAACGTGGAATTACAAGAATTTTTCACAGAAAAGCTACCGCATCTGAGGTGAAGGGATTTATCTTTTGTTTAATTGATCAAGATCTTCTTAGGTTTATACTATATGCTACAGTCTCTGATCTGAGGAGGAACATCATCAACATGCAACTTTTTCAAAGGTTCCGTCACTTAAGCAACAAGTTCTGGTAACTACAGACAGGACCTGTGGTGGGGAGATATCAAACTTTCGGTTAGATGTTCCGATCAGCTCGCAGTGCTTACATATGAGATCATGAAAATATATCTTTATCACTCACCATAAACAAGCATACACTGTTCCTTGAATTGGTTTTGCAGCCTCAATCATCTTAAAGATGAAAGTTAATAGGAACTTTTTTATCAGTTTATTGCAGTCATTCAAGCTATCTTGACTGCTGCAAAACAACTTCAGCAGCTTTGGATAGAAGAGGATAAAAGTACGAATCTGCAAAGAGAGACCTTGCGCTCAGTACTGTTGAGAAAGTTGATCTCAATTGCCTCATCGTCTACTGTTATTAATGCTGCCGCAAATCTTTTGTCTGCTTTAAACAAGGAAGCCGCTGACAGACGAGATCTTCACAATTTATTCTTCATTTCGGATGGAAAGTTCCCTGAGGTTTGTTGTATTCTCTTTCTGTGCCATGTTTCTTACCTAACCTTGATTCATTGACCAATTTCAGTTTGTTCACAGGTTGCTGAAGGTACAAGGAGAGTTGAGTTGGCAAATGAGAAGTTAGACTCATTAATTGTTGTGTATCGCAAGCAGCTTCATATCCGCAGTTTGGAGTACATGAGTGTGGCTGGAATTACACATTTGATAGAGGTACATTAATAGAAGAAGTCAGAACAAGTTTTTATCATGTTCCCATTTTTCTTCTTAAAATCCTCCTTTCATGTTTATTGATTTTAACTATTTTTAAAATATTACTTCAAACGCTTGGTCAAAAATATTCGCTGTTGGTGGAATCTTTCCAGTGTGCTTGAAATAACAAGAACCTGTTCTTGCTTTTCCTGATTTTTAATTGCTTCTGTTGACGACTTATATGAAGTCCTTTCTTCAAATGTTTTAACTGTTATTAGAGTCTTTCTGAAACTTATTTGGGCAGTCACGATGATTTATTTCTATTAAGTCCTTTTACGTCTTCTTGCTATTGGCAATATGGAAATATTTTGCTTCGCATTGCAGCTTTATTTCACTCTTGGTTGACTATACCTCAGGATTCAAAGTGATGCAGTTTCAGAGATATATTTTGTTGTGTTGTTTTCTTCTACTATGCTGTCATGATCTATGTTATTTTACTCTAATCACCGTAATATTTAATCACTTGGTTTTCTCTTTTTCTCTTTATTCGGTTTTCTTCTCGAGTTGATTCTTTTTGTTGTTTATTTTCTATCTTCTTCTTTTTGGGTGGGGGAGGGGGGGAGAGTGGAGGGGATGTGGCTATGGATTGTCCATGAAAATAAGAAGCATGGTCCTCCTGGTCGCCATGTCTGGCTTCAGCAGCGCCAAATGTTAACTTTGTCTTGTTGACCAAGTCCTCTTCTGCCCAACACCATTTTCTTTTCCACCATGCTTTGGACATATTTAACAAAGATGTATATCTCATGCCTTTTCCCCTATGTAAATTCTCCTGGATGCAAGTGTCTAGACGAACTTTTGAAGGACAACACAAATCAGATCAAGATTAGGCATTGTAGTGCAAAACCATATTCCAACGCCTGTGTCATTTCTGCTTTGTGGTTTCTGAGCAAGGTTTTTTGCTTGTTGGTGCTGCATAGGCTCCAACTTTGATATTATCTTTAGCACATACCTTGAACCTGTGTTGCATCATGAGATATTAAAACCAAGGAAATATGCCCTTTTATGTATGTCGTATTGTTTTGTTTTGACTGGATGTTGCTTCAATTGCAGTTGCCTCTAGACACAAAGGTGCCACCAGATTGGGTCAAAGTGAACAGTACTAAGAAAGCAATACGCTATCATCCACCAGAAGTATTAGTGGCTTTAGATGAATTAGCATTGGCAAATGAGCAGCTCACTGTCGTTTGCCAAGCTGCTTGGCATAAGTTTTTAACGACTTTTGGTGGATACTTTGCTGAGTTCCAAGCTGCTGTGCAAGCCCTGGCTTCATTGGATTGTCTAAATTCTCTTGCCATTCTTTCGAGGAATAAGGTTAAATGTTATGTTTTTCCCCTTTCTGCTTCTACTTGCTTTATTGGATGTAAATGGTGCTTTATTATTTGTTCCAGAATTATGTCCGTCCACTCTTTGTGAAAGATGATGAGGCTGTTCAGATACATATTTGCTCTGGTCGTCACCCGGTATGAGCTTAAAACAGTATTTATTAAAGTTTCACCGTTCTTAAGACTGCTTTAGATATTGCAGCTTAACTTCTGTTTGTGATTTGAAAAATAACTTATTTTAATTTTAGCTGACAAGAGTGTAGCTCAAGTGGAAAGTCCCTCCATCTCCAACCTTGAGATTGGGCATTCGAGTCACCAAGGGAGCAAGGTGGAGACTTATTCTAGTTTAGATCAAGGGAGAGAGACCGGTTTCTTTATTTGGTTTGCGAGTAGGATAACTAATATAGGCTAGCTCTATGTGGCAATGACATATCCTGTGCTTGAGAAGGTCTTGTGTCCACTGCACTGCACTGAAAGTTATGATTCTTCGATCTCGAAAGTGAAAAAGATCAGGAATGGTTGCTCTGCAAAGATCTCCCCCGCTTACCTTTAGCAGGGACCAAAATGACTGACTTGACTCCTGGGAGGAGAGTTGAGGTGGCAGTAGGTAGGCTACCCCAAAAAAAAAAAAGGAAAAAAAGAAGAAAGAATGAGACTCTGTTTATGTCTTCATCTGCATTAGATACCCGAGGATGGTGTATTGTGCTGAATTTTTGTCTTATTGAATTATATCAGTACAAAAGAAGGCATCCCATCATATTTTCCAGCCAAATTATGCTGAATCTGAATGGAAAATATCCTGAATTTTTAAGACTGGAGTAGCCATTTCAACACCTGAATTTCCAGGTGAATTTTTAAGTCATTGGGTCACATTTGCTGATTTACCATGAAGATCAGGTACCTGTAATTAGTATATCACCTGGAAATTCAGGTGTTGAAATGGCTACTGCAGTAACCTTTACCAACATTAAGACATTCAGCAGTTACATTTTTGTGCCACTGGGAAACTCATCCATCACATTCCCATAAAGAACCACCCCGAGCTTGTTTTTTGGCATCCAAAAAGAGAGAATTGTTAAAAAGATTATCAATAAACTGTTAAAAAAATATAATCTGATTTCTAAAATAGCACCTTCTCATTGATTGTCAAGTAGATTAAGCCTTTTGGAAGCCAAGAGATAGTGGGATACCACTAGCATACATTTCATGTAAATCCATCTATTCTATGGTCCTTAGTGACAAATCTTCTTAATAGGCCTATATGATTCCAAACTACCATTAAGCTAGATGCTCCGATGGCTTGCAAATAACATAAAAAATTACATTTTCTTTTTGTTGCTTGGTAGTGCTCCAGAAGAACATAAGATAACCTCTTTGATGCTTGCTGTCTTTGCCAATTGAAAGAAGGATTAGGATGCTCTTTACCCTTTTCGTTTCATTGGTTGTTTAAGACATTCTTATGTGTGTGTATGATTCCTGATTGACATATTTTGAAAATTTTACTTTTAACTGAGGGCTTTGAACAGGTTTTGGAGAGAGTATTACAAGATAACTTTGTCCCAAATGATACAGATTTGCATGCAGAAAGAGAGTATTGTCAGATTGTTACTGGACCAAATATGGGAGGAAAAAGTTGCTATATTCGCCAAGTTGCTCTTATTGCTTTGATGGCTCAGGTGAAGCCATATTCATGCTTGCTTCTATGTGATTATCTTTAGAGTTCTTAGCTTCACAATCTTTGTGCTACCTTAGACGTGAAAACATTTTTTTACAGAAGAATGTATATATTTGGTCAGAATAAGGTACAACTATCAGAAAAGTTTACTGGGAGAGACACATTTCTTGGTGGTGGTTTTTTATAGGTGATCTCTGTGGCAGTATGACTGAAGGAACATTTCCTTACTAGTTAACTGTTTAAAATAAAGAACACTTTAAAGGTTTTGTTCATAATCTTTTTAATGTAAAGCTGGCCTCTAGTTCATGTTCTCATGGCATTGATGATGATTGATTACTTGTATCTCAAACAAGTCTAGTTGGAAACTAGTCTAAATGGTCTAATTGGAAAATAAGTCTAAAGGAAAGCAGTCTTAGTGATAGCTGGTTGGTGCATATCTTCTTTGCTAAAGATCAACGACATTATGGTTTGATTAAGTTGTTTTTCCTTGATTCCTCTAGGTTGGATCCTTTGTTCCAGCGTTCTCTGCAAAACTGCACGTGCTAGATGGCATATATACTCGCATGGGTGCATCAGACAGTATACAGCAAGGAAGAAGTACATTCTTAGAAGAACTCAGCGAGGCTTCTGATATACTGAAAAAATGCTCAGCCAGCTCATTGGTTATACTTGATGAGCTTGGGAGAGGCACCAGTACGCATGATGGCGTAGCAATTGCTTATGCAACACTTCAGTTTCTCATAGAGCACAAGAAATGCATGATTCTATTTGTCACCCATTACCCTGAAATTGTCAGTATCAAGAATGAATATCCAGGCTCTGTTGAACCATACCATGTGTCGTACCTGACATCCCAAAGAGACGTGAATGGCGATTTCAAGTCAAATGAGAAGATGGATCTCATCAATACTGAAGACATCACCTACCTTTACAAACTTGCACCAGGGGTCTGTGAGAGAAGTTTTGGTTTTAAAGTTGCTCAGCTTGCACAAGTAAGTTAGCCTGTATTCATGGTTCATCTTTAGAGTGGTCCAGTAGAAGACATTCTCAATCAAGCCAGATTGTAAATCTAATATGAAACTAGAGAACTTGGAATCCACTCTAAGAATCTAAATTTGAAAGGAGGGCCACTAGCTAAAGTTTTGAGTCACTATTGCTCCAGTCTTTTTCAATTTTACTCCATTGCCTGTGTCAATATGGTTTGATTTGTAGTCCGACCATTTCCATTGGTCTATTCAAACATTCATCATTTATCTCATAGTTCTGGTTGGTTTCAGCTGCCGGTTGCATGTATTCAACGAGCCATTGTAATAGCTGGAAGACTAGAAGCAGCAGTCTCTAACTATACAGTGCAAAATCGAACTAGAAGGAGCTCTTCCTTAAGTTATAGCATAGATGGTTGTAAAGAATCTGAACCAGTGGAGTATGTCTTAGAACCTGATTGCTTGTCTGCTGGAAGAGCTGAACGCTTAGATGATATGAGCAAGCTTTATAGGGAGTTGTTTCTGAACCTAAATTTCGCACTTCGTGAAGAACATGATGACGACAGGAGGCTTCAGTTTCTAATGCAGGCTAGAGGGCTTGCAACTCAGTTAATAAGTAGGTAACGACTAATTAATTTATCCTATCATTCTTTCAACTTTTATCAAGTATTCCTTCCTTTCCATTTACATGAGGGGTTTTTCCTTTTTGGTCAATTTCAAAAGATTGACATACTTTTCTGTTTCCGGAAGCTCTGTAGTTTTACCTTTCCATTTTTCCTGTAATGACATGTTCTTATTTCTTAAAGGAATGACATGGCATAATCTTTTTCTTTCTTTGTTAAACTCCATCAACATTCAAACACCATCAGACAAAATGAAATGAAGGAAAAGGTTTTTTCACAGTGATGCGTCATAATCTTGACCTTAAATTTTTTGTGCATATTTCTTACTCCCGGTCCCGGGTCCACTTGTTTGTTATTTCAGATTTTAGGCTTTTAAAATACCTTGAATTGCCTCTAATTAGGCGTAGCTTGAGTGGCAAGGCTCAGACCTCAAGGACTTCATGGTCCTGGGTATGACTCTTCCTGAACGGGGGTTCTTTAAGAAATTTAGAACTTACTCTTCCTCTTATCTACTAATATCTTCAACTGGAGTTTGGTTCTGATTGCTTTTATTTCCAACTCCAGTTGCATTTCTTCATAATAGGGGGTAATTGTGTCTCCTGGAAAAGAGAAAAAAGGGTTCTCAGGCCAACTATCCTTATTTGTAGTTGTGGCTTCATTTCATGGCGTCTTCTGTAATCTCTGCATCCATGCTAGTACTTTGCTAATATCCCATTGGTGTTCCAACATGAAAAAGACCCTTGTCTTTTGCAGGTAAATGCTGCCTTGAAACTGTTTGTCAGCCTGTACAGTAATATTAAGGACACAACTATTTTGGTCATAATAGAGAAGACAAGTTCCTTGCTTTGTATCATTCAGGTGATGAATCATCTTTAGCTTCTGCTTATCTTGTGGAGCTCTTATCATCGATGCAAAGGTAGTATTTAACTATTGAAGTGATTTATCTTCAAGAAAGAATATTGAAAGCGAGCATTGACGACTATTTGTTTGAGATCATCCTGAAACTCTTATCTGCATATATAATATGTTAATTATTGAAATCTGGATCCTCTTAAACAAAAGTAAATATACCTTTGAAAATTTTACTTGATAACTAGGGGTTGCAATTTGAGCCCAAACCTGGCCCCCTCCCCCAAAGGTTGGGCTGGTCATGACCCGCCCATTTGTTGAACTCAGCCCATCTTCACCCAGCCCATCTAAAATTGGATTTATTTTTAGTCCAAATTGATCCATGAGTAACTTTGCTAAAATATCTTTAAAATAATTTTTTTTGTTTTGTTTGATATGTTATATAAAAAAAGTCTTATTTGATAATTAAACAATACATAAGAAAACAATACACATTAATTAAAGTTTGGTAAGAATTGGGCGGGTTGGGCTATGGTCCAAATTTTAGCCCAACTTGACCTAGCCCATCTCATCCCAAGTTACTCTTGACCCGCCCATTTATTGACACAGTCCATTTTGACCCGCCCAAAATCAGCCCAACCCGTCCATTTGACACCCTATAGATAACAATATATATTAACATCAAATTGCAATTTTAATACGCTATTAGATATGTGAGTAAAGACCACATACAGTTGATGTATCTCGACATGGTGAATGATTATATTTCTTTATAAGATCCTAATCACCGCTAAGTAGAAGCGAATCCAAGATTTAAATATAATGGGTTCCATTTTTAGGATTTTCGGTACTTAACTCATGATACGGTAAAAATTATGGGAATTTGGTGTTTTAGTAGGTTTTTGCATATATATCTATACATTGTTTGGAAAGTTGTGGGTTTCAGATGAACCGATAGCTGTAAGGTTACATCCGCTCCTGCCGCTAAGCTTAACGACAACATAAACTTCATCATACGCTTCAATGTTGGAGATCTTAACAACCATTTTAAACATGACGTTTCTATTAATAATTATAGTATCATCTCCAATGCATTATAACATTCATCAGCAACACCATAATGTAAAACCATGTTAGTATTAGAAGTGTTAAAGACTCCAAAAATAATTAAAAATAATAATATATCTTAATTAAACCTTCCTTCAATTCATTGGTAAACCTTCCTATGAGCTGCAACCTACATGGCTTCATGATCCTAAAGTAACAAAGAAATAAAATCAGTACTATTCAGAACACTCGGAAAGATAGTGGCCATGAGGTTACAAAGGTCGTGTTTGAAGCTTGTACCTGAAAGGCACTTTTGATTAAAACTATAATGCTACTATGTTCTAATATTGTAAGGCAACATGTGATGACCCGCCACGTCATCATGCCACATAGGCGCCATTTGGCATATATTAATGCCATGTGGAAGCTTACATAAGAGGAAGGCTAGCATTTGTGAGAAGATTCTAGAGAAGTATGGACATTTCCTTAGGAAGACCCTAGATCCTTATGGATTTGCTAGGAAAGTCTTTGGAATCTTCCAGGCTTGTAGAGAATTCTAGAGAAAGCCCTTATCTTGTAAATATTAAGGACTTGTGTAACAATTAATATTTACACACTAGCTTCTAGGAAACTAGTATATAAACGGGGCATTTATGTTGTAATTCACCAAGCAAAACAATCAAGTTCCCTCTAATACAAAGCTTTCCTTAACAATTCTCTTGTGTTCTTTCTACCATTCTCTTAGCGATCTTGAGTGATCTTGAGTGTAGTAAGGCTGACTTGGCATAGCAAGAACGTGAGCAAGTTGTGCAAGATCGTGAGCGAGTTGTCAAGTGCCGCACGTGTACTTAGTTAACGACTAAGGACGTGACAATGTGGTATCAGAGCGAAGGTTGCAATCAAGGGAATGGCAAACTACGGAGAAATTAACGCTGCCAACACCCAAGCCAACGTCATCCAGGATGCTGCTGGCAAGAGCGGCCGTATCAAAAAGAGGATGCCACCAACAAGAGCCAGGAGGTGCCACCCAATGTTGTGTCAAACGAAGGGCTTACATCCCAAGAACCATCTGCCACTGTGGCGAGCGAGGATGAATGGGAGGTCCTGCCCGAGGACGTCTCGCTCGGTAAAGAGTGGGTGATAAAGATGAACCGGGGGATGGATGCTGTGGAGATCTTTGGCCAACGTTTAGGTAAGATAGAAGGCACCCTTAGCGTTCTTGAGGGTCACACTCTTGAAGAGATTGAGAGTATCCGAAATGACTTGGAGGGACGTACACAAACAGAGATGGAACTAAGGCAAACCATCACCGCCTTAGAGTGCAGACTCATGGAGGCTTTAAGTACTATCGATGCTATGAAGGCAAAGATAGAGTCACTCGAGAAGCATGTCAATGCTGGAGTGACCGAGGCAGCCAACGATGTGGTGGTGACGAGAGAGGCCAAGATCGAGGCTCCCAAACCCCCGGTGTTCAAAGGTGTTCGTGATGCATAAGAAGTGGAAAACTTCCTTTGGCACTTGGAGAACTACTTCAAGCATGACAAAGTGAGGGACAACGAGGCCATGATCGACACTGCAGTGTTGTACCTCTCAGAGACTGCCATGCTATGGTGGAGAAGGAAGATGGCCGACGTGGATAAAGGTTTATGTACTATTAGCACGTGGGATCAGTTCAAAGCCGAGTTCAAGCAACAGTTCTTTCCAAACAATGTCTTGTACAAGGCAAGTCGCAAGCTTAGGGAGTTGAAGCAAACATGGAGCATACATGACTACGTCAAGCAATTCACTACCCTTATGCTTCAAATTCCCAACCTAAACAATGATGACTTGTTGTTCCACTTCATGGACGGATTGCAAAATTGGGCTAAACAAGAGTTGCAACGCCGACAAGTCGCGGATATAGACCAAGCCATAGTAGAGGCTGAATCATTGATGGATTTCAGGCATGACAAGCACGACAAAGGCAAAGGCAAGGAATCAAAGGTTAACAATGTCAAAGGATGAGGAGACCATGGCAAAGGCAAGGAGATACAACAACAATACTATAAGACTCAAGATACCTCCAACGTCTCTTGGTTATGGAGCGAGAAGGAGCTTGCATGGTACCTACAGTGACTATGCCACACGGACAGATCCAAGCACAACTCTCAACCATGCAGGTTGTCAAGGGGATCAAGAAGGGGGAGCCGACATTCGTTGCAACCATTGCAAGTCTAGAGAAGGGCAAGAGTTTCCAAGAGATACTGCCGCCTTGCATAGAGAAGTTGCTTGAGGAAAACAAAGATGTCATGCCCGAGGAGGTGCCTAAGCACTTGCCGTCTTGGCGAGAGGTGGATCACAAGATTGAGTTAGAGCCAGGTGCTAAGCCACCCGCATTCGCCCATATGTATGGCATTGCCCGAGCTAGAGGAGCTCAGGAAACAATTGATTGAGTTGCTGGATGATGGTCACATTCCCCATCAAAGGCACCTTTCGGCTCACCAGTATTGTTCTAGAAGAAGAAGGATGGATCGTTGCGCTTGTGCATAGACCACCGAGCACTTAATAAGGCCACAGTGAAGAATCAGTACCTGATCCCACTCGTTGCTGACTTGTTCGATAGACTTGGGCAAGCCAAGTACTTTACAAGGTGGATCTTTGCAAGGGTTGCAGAAGGGGATGAGCCAAAGACAACATGTGTGACGAGATATGGAGCCTTTGAGTGGTTGGTAATGCCCTTCGGTTTAACCAATGCCTTGGCCACGTTTTGCGCTCTTATGAACAAGATTTTCCATCCCTACTTTGATCAGTTCGTGGTAGTCTACCTAGACGACATAGTCATCTACAACAACACCTTGGAGGAGCACATGGAGCACTTGAGGAAGGTTTTCCAAGTCTTGCGGGAGAACGAGCTACACATCAAGAGGGAGAAATGCGAGTTTGCACAATCAGAGGTGCACTTCTTAGGCCATGTGATTAGCAATGGCGAGCTATGCATGGACGAGGCCAAGGTACGGGCTATCCAGGAGTGGGAGGCACCTATGAAGGTAACTGAGTTGAGATTCTTCCTTGGCCTTGCTAACTACTATCGCCGGTTCATCAATGGCTTCTCCGCAAGGGCCGCACCATTAACTGAGTTGCTAAAGAAGAACAAGCCATGGGTTTGGATGAAGCGTTGTCAAAAGGCGTTTGAAGTAAGGGTGGCAAACGGGCCGGGTTGACCCGTAACCGGACCGGCCCAGACCGGTTAAAACCGGAACCGGACCGGCCCGGTTCATAAGGGGCCGGGTGGGCTGGGTAGGGGGGTTAGAGGGGGTTGGTCCGTTTATAATTTTTCTACCGGTTACCCGGACCGGTCCAACCCGGTCAAAGTGAACAGTGCACTTACCGGTTAAACCGGCCCGGTTTAACGGCTACATTTTTTTTTTNAGACGTATTATGCATTTATGCTTAATGTTTTAGTTTGTTATTTTAATATTATTAGACGTATAAATACAAGTTTAAACTTTAATTTGAAGTATTAAATGTAAACTTTAATTTGCAAGTTTGAAGTTTTGAACTTGCAAATTATAAGTAAATTCTTAATGATATATTCAAATATAAGAATTTTAAAGTATTTGTATCCTTTATTCAAACACTATTTTTATAAGTTTATTTTTTTGTTTATATTTTTACGATAGTTCTAACAAATACAAAAAAAACAAATTTTTTTTTTTACTGTTAACCCGGCTCGGCCCGGCAGTACCCCTACCCGCACGGGTTCGTTTTTACCCGGATAAGCCCCAACCCGTTAAACCCGTTAACAATTAACCGGTAAGAACCCGTAACCGCAATCCGTCAGGTTCAAAAAAAAATGTAACCGGCCCGGCCCACCCGTTAGACACCCTTAGTTTGAAGGCCTCAAGGCAGCTGTAACAGAATAGCCAGTCTTGGCATTACCTGACTTTGCCAAGTCATTTGAGGTGCATACTGATGCCTCTGGCAAGATGCAGGATAAGCATCCCATAGCATTTGAGAGCCGCAAGTTAAATGAGACAGAGCGGTGTTACACGGTGCAAGAGAAGGAAATGACTGCCATTGTGCATTGCCTTCATACATGGCGACATTATTTGCTCGGATCGAGGTTTGTGGTCAAGACTGACAATGTGGCTACTAGCTACTTTCAGACGCAGAAGAAGCTCACACCAAGACAGGCTAGATGGCAGGATTTCTTGACCGAGTTTGATTATATGCTGGAATAAAAGCCGGGCAAAGGTAACGTTGTAGCCGATGCCTTGAGCCGAAAAGCCGAGCTTGCTGCCATCACTTCAGCAAGTTGGGACATTCGTGAGGCTATAAAAGAAGGCATGCAACATGATCCAACAACCAAACAACTTATCGATTTAGCCAACCAGGGCAAGACGAGATGTTTTTGGGTAGAAAACAGTCTATTGCTTACCACGGGTCGGCGAGTCTACGTGCCTAAGTTTGGAGACATTAGACGGTGAATCATAAGGGAGAGTCATGACACAATGTGGGCTGGTCATCCAGGTCAACGTCGCACTAGGGCTTTGGTTGAGTCAGTCTACTATTGGCCACGCATGCGAGATGACATAGAGTGCTATGTGCAGACTTGTCTTGTCTGTCAACAAGACAAGGTTGAACAACAACAGCCCGGAGGACTTTTGGAGCCACTACCAGTTGCAGAGCGTCCTTGGGAGAGTGTGACTATGGACTTTATCACTTGTCTACCGAAGTCCGACAGTTATGGTACTATTATGGTGGTCGTAGATAGATTTTCTAAATATGTCACCTTCATGCCCACCTCATCGGGTTGCACAGCCAAGGAAGCCGCCAAGCTATTCTTAAGAACGTGGTGAAGTATTGGAGCTTACCAAGGCATATCATTAGTGATCGAGGCCCCCGTTTTACTGGAAACTTTTGGAGAGAGTTATTCGACATACTTGGCACAGAACTGCACTTTTCCACTAGTTTCCACCCACAGACGGATGGACAAACGGAACGGGTCAATGCCTTACTAGAATGCTACTTGAGGCATTATGTAAGCGCGCATTAGAAAGATTGGGCAAGGCTCCTAGACATCGCCCAATTCTCTTATAACTTGCAGCGGAGTGAGTCCACGGGGCGGACACCATTTGAGCTAGCCACTGGCCAACAACCACAAACGCCACATTCATTACCAGCTGCGTTCGAGGGAAAGAGTCTAGGGGCTTATCATATGGAAAGGATGGGAGGAGCAGCTTGACACTGCTAAGTCCTACTTGGATAGGGCAGCTAAGAAGATGAAGAAGTTTGCGAACCGTAAGCGGCGTCCCACGGACTATAGAGTTGAGGACATGGTCATGGTGAAGTTTAACCCAAGACAATTCAAGGCACTACGGGGCATGCATCAGAATCTGATTCGCAAGTATGAGGGGCCATTTAAGATCATTGCCAAGGTAGGCAAGATCTCATACAAGCTTGACATGCCATCGTATCTTAAGATCTACCGTCTTCCATGCCAGCATACTTAAGCCATATCATGAAGATAAGGATCCGAGTAGGGGCCAATCACGTCGAGCGCCTATTACTATTGCCGCCTCGCATAATCGGGAGATTGAAGCTATCATAGATTACCAGGCCAGGCGAAAACAAGGGCAAAAAGCCACCGCTATGTTCCTCGTCCATTGGAAAGGGCAATCACCGGAGGAGGCCACGTGGGAACGATATGAAAACTTGTGGCAATTCAAAGATACGATCTGAGAGTTTATGTAGTAGCATTGCGCCGCGGTTGTTGCAATATTAGGTGGGGGAGAGTGTGATGACCCGCCACATCATCATGCCACATAGGTGTCATTTGGCATGTATATTAATGACATGTGGAAGCTTACATAAGAGGAAGGCTAGCATTTGTGAGAAGATTCAGAGAAGTATGGATATTTCCTTAGGAAGACCCTAGATCCTTATGGATTTGCTAGGAAAGTCCTTGGAATCTTCTAGGCTTGTAGAGAATTCTAGATAAAGCCCTTATCTTGTAAATATTAAGGACTTGTGTAGCAATTAATATTTACACACTAGCCCCTAAGAGACTAGTATATAAAAGGGGTATTCATTTGTAATTCACCAAGCAAAACAATTAAGTTCTCTCTAATACAAAGCTTCCCTTAATAATTCTCTTGTGTTCTTTCTACCATTCTCTTAGCAATCTTGAGTGTAGTAAGGTTGACTTGGCATAGCAAGAACATGAGCAAGTTGTGCAAGATCGTGAGCTAGTTGTCAAGTGCCGCACGTGTACTTAGTTAACGACTACGGACGTGACAAACATGTCAATATCTTTAGCAACAAAATACTCGATACAGCCACATCCTTGCAATAAAGTTTGTTTCCAACTTTATCAAAGTTGATAAAGAATGCCTTAAACAATCAATGAAAAAGAAAGGTAAAAAGAGCATCCTAACCCTTCTATTCAATTGGCAAAGACAACAAACATTAAAGAGGTTATCTAATGTCATTACGGAGCATAAAAATATTAATTTTTTATATTATTTTGTAAGCCATTTGAGCATCTAGCTTAATGGTAGTTTATATCATACATGCCTATTAAGAAGATGCTTCACTAAGGTCTATAGAAGAGATCGATTTATATGAAACATGGACTAGTGTCATCCCTTGGATTTCAAAAAGCTTAAATTACTTGGCAGACTATGTGAAAGTGTTATCTTAGAGATAAGTTTATATTAGTGTTCCTTTTAACACATTCTCTCTTTTCCCGGTGTCAAAAAACAAGCCCAGGGTGGTTCTTTGTGGGAACGTGATGGATGAGTTGCCCAGTGGCATAAAAATGTATATGTCAAATGTCTTAATGTAGTAATGGTTACTGCAGTAGCCATTTCAATATCTGAAAATCCAGGTGATATACAAATTGCAACGGTAATTATTAAAATTGGTAAAGTTCAAAACAGAATAAAGAAAGTCCCAAGAGCAGAACCTGTCTAACTCGCCCAAATACAAGGTAGCGGTTACTGCAAAAAAAAAATTATTGCAAGAGATGTAACCATTTGAGTATTCTGTTTCTCAGAGATATTCACCATAATCTCTGTTGCCTTGATAAATTTAAACATTGTAGCTTTATAGTCTAATAAAACGTGCCTTTCAAATACAAGTTTCAAGTGTGTCCATTGGAGATGGATACTGTTTTTGATAGAATGGTCATGTTTAAAGGTGGTTGTTAAGTGCTCCTGCTCCAACATTGAGACATATGTTGTTAAGCTTACCGATGATGAGAATCTTATAAAGCAATATAGTCATTCTCCGCGTCAAGATACATTCACTATGTAGTCGTTACTGACATATCTTATAACAGATTGAAATTGCAGGTTGATGCTAATCTAGATTATATGAAGTAGAATTTTCAATGTTATTATTTTTGTTTAATAGGATCCAGGTTCAATATTTAACAACCCATATATGGAGAAGGGATTCAGGGTGATTTAAGCGCTCACTTTCAATATCTTTTTGAAGATAATCACTTCAATTAATTAAATAATTGCCATTGTAAATTCTCATTAACAATATGGTTTTTGTGTTCATTTTTTGAATGTGGATGATCTGCAACTTTTATGAGGTGCAGGAAAGTTCCATCTTAAGCGAAATGAAAATTAATAGTATGGCAGGTGCTGACTTACTCATATTCCCTGATGAGTGCAGTGTAATCTTAAAAAGAACGCCCATGCTGGTAGTAGATAAATGCTTCAGGGAGTATATTAAAAAAAAAAATTCTTTTTCCTTTTTCAGATGACGGTAGACAACCGCATGTCGACTATTTCAGTTGCCAAACCGCTGCAGCGTACAATCGCTAGTATATGAGAACCTGCCCGAGGAAGCTGGAGTAGATGGGCTTACACCAAGTATTGTGGCTGGATTTAAGAATTCTACTCTTATACCTCTTGCCTCCAAGTATCACTATTGGCCATTAATTTTCAATAGTTATAGACAGCCAATATAGACGCTGTCTATAGCCCATGGTAGTCTGCTCTTTCCAGAGATTGCACCGGTATAAACCAGTGGTTCAGTATCATGATGTGTCGAAAGTCATCCTTTCGCGAGCGGTTACATCATTTTCATTCATCAATTAAGTTAAAAGTTCTATATGTCTGAATGAACAGATAACTGTCGTCCTGGACGCACGTAAACTGTAAAAGTAACTCCACCTGATCTTTTTCCATGGTTATTCTAACTATGATTTTGTTGGTAAAAATCAATGGTGATCCAGCTGCAATACAAGAATACAGCAAGAAGTGAGAGTTAATGTATGTTGTATATTTGAGAGGGATATCTGTAAAAACAACACACTTGAGACTTAAAGTTCTATAAAAAGGACAGTACGGTGCTCCTGCTACATGAGGGGTCCTGCTACATGAGAGGTCCAGGAAAAGGCTGGACCACAAGGGTCTATCGTACGTATTGCATTTTTGTAAGAGGTTGTTTTCACGGCTCGAACCCGTGACCTCATGATCACGTGGCAGTAACTTAAAAGTTCTAAAAGCTGAACATAAATTGTGAATGTTTCCAACTTTTTAAAGTCAATGTAGCTGAGATGGCTAGAGGTTCAACATGCCTTTTTTTTTCTCCCCCACAGGCAAGAACATCAAAGGACGTCAAGCCTTTTCTGAAATTGGAATAAATGTTACCTGAGGAGTTCACCGTTTTCTCTTTGGCATGTCCTCAGTCTTGAATAGCATGGTCGAAGCTGGTAATGTTGTTTGCCCATTTTGCGAAAACATTTGTTACGCTCATTGTCTCCCCAAATCAACCAACGGCGTTTTCATTTCCCTGCCTAGTATCTAGTGCAATCATCGTGTAGGTTATTGACTTCTTTCAACATGTTAACAGTTAATAGGCGTAGCATCCAGTTCAAGAATTTCATCGGCAAATCCTTGAAAATAAATGTACCAGTTATCTCAATAAAAGGCTATGCTGTGTAAAGCTATTGCTGCATTTACCTCGACCACTCGTCTTGCTCAGGGATCCGGCAGCCGGTTGGCTACTGTTATTGCCACACTCACCTCTTTATATTCCCGTGTTTACTTCCTTATTGCACACTGAAGCTCACTTAAATCTCAATGCAGTTGTTTCAGTTTGATTTTTTTAGGAGGGAGGATCAGAGGCGGATCTAGGATTTTTATAACATGAGTACGACACTAAAGAAAGGAGAAAAAAATATTATGTGGGTATTGATCCTTACTCTCTAGGTAAATAAATTAGCATTTAATCAAGTGCGTTATTTAGCCTCCTTGGAACACGAGTACAAATTAGATCAATTCTAGAAAATATGTACATAAAAAATATAGTTTGAAGGAGAGACTATGAGTTCACGTGCCCCATATATTGGGCTATAAATCCTCTCCCTCTAGTAATAAGATCCAACAACACAGCAGTAGTTTGAGTCTATTGTTGATTTCATTTGATTTTCCTCTGGACCATGGTACAAAGCAGCAAGAGTAATATAGGAATTAGCTTAGCCAGTGATCGGAAATGCTTTATGGAAGAAGGGATCTCGTTTTCTTTTCGGTTAAAAAATTTACCAGATGGGAGAGTGTGTGTACATTCAACATGCTAATTCTCATTTGAAGATGGCTGGCTGGTGGTATTCTAAGGCTACAGGGTGCTCGTCTAGGAGAGCAGACTAAGAAAACATATTGTGACAAGTTGACAGCATGCGAGCAATTGCCAGAGATGGGCAAACTTATGATAAGCATTAGAATAAATACACATATACACAACCCATTACACCAAACAAATATCCACGGCCACTTTCAGTAGAGCTAGTCCTTAATTCCCGCAATGAACATTCTCAGTTCTCTGGCTCTTCTTATATGTTCAGGGGAAAACATATCATTTTCTGAATCACTAAGCTCAACTACATCAATGCATTGAACGTTGTCCTCTTGGTGTTTGGATTTCCCAGAAGCATGTCGCACCGATGGTGGACTTGTGAGATCAATTACTTCAGCTTTAAACAAAGCTGGTAAAATGTCGTCCTCTTGGCAAATGGCGCTCCCAGAAGCAAAACCGTTCTTGACACTGTTGCTATTCCACGTACTATGCGTCTGTATGCTTGAGTCTACATGAATTTGAGCAATGCTTTCATCATCCTCTGATGTTGATCCACATAAAACAGTGGCATCGTCAGCAGCAGAGCTTTCTCGATCAACCTCAAGCAAGAGGTCTTGGAGTTTTTGATCAATCTGACCCAATGGTGGCGTTTTCGCTAGTCTAGGTCGTCTTGATCTAGTATTATTTCTCTTCTTTCCTTGAGCTCGTCTTTCCTGGAACTCCAAAATCCTTTCCGGACAAGCCCTGTTGGCAAAGAAGAGAAAAGATTCAATGACATACGTCAACCAATTTTTTTGTCAACAACGAGGAAGCTTGTATTTATTCTGAATGGATATTTCTTGAGCTTACATAATTACTAAGCAATTGCCATACCTGGAATTAATGCATTTTTTGTCAGCCTTACAAAAAAATACTCTGAGGTGGCTGGCCAATAGTACAAATTCAGGAAAACTTGCAAATTTAGCATCCTCAAAAGGGTCAAAACTATCCGTAATGTTTGCTAAACGTTACTATGTCCAACTATCAGTCCAATATACAAACAACAACAACAACAACAACAACGACAAGTTGGTCTGGGGAGGGTAGTGTGTACACAGCCTTACCCCTCCTATAAAGGCAGGAAGTTGTTTTCGATAGATCGACTTAAGGAACGGTAAAAATAAAGCAACAAGCAATAGCAACAGTAATGTAATATGGTAATGGAAGCGAATGACATAACAAGTAATAAAGAACCAGGAATAAGAGAACACGATAATAGTACTAGTACTACCGGTAAACCTAGGAGAAATGCACAACTACCTGTTCAACCTACCACTTAATCATCGACCTCCGCATCTTCCTATCGTGAGTCATGTCCTCAGCAAGGTGAAGCAATGACATGTCCTGCCTAATCACCTCTCCCTAATACTTCTTTGGCTTATCCCTGCCCTTCCTCAAGCCCGCCATGGTAAACCTCTCACAACTCCTGACCGGGGCATCTATGTCTCTTCTCTTCACATGCCCGAACTCTCGCAGCCTCGGTTCCGCAACTTGTCCTCCACGGAGGTCACTCTCACCTTGTCCCTAATAACTTCATTCCTAATCTTGTCTTTCCTCGTATATCCATCCGCACATTCAACTCAATATCTTCATTGCAGCTACTTTCATCTTCTGGACATGGGACTTCTTGACACGCCAACACTCAACCCCATACAACATAATCAGTCTAACCACCACCTTGTCGAACTTGCCCTTAAGTCTAGGCGGCACATTATTGTCGCATAAAACCTTAGAAGCTAGCCTCCATCTCATCCAATTCCACCCTGCTCCAATGCGATGAGTAACATCCTCGTCAATCTCATATTGCCTTGGATTATAGACCCAAGATACTTGGAACTATCTATTTTGGGAATGACTTTGAGTATCAATCTTGCACTCCAAGTATTCAGTTTTCGACCTACTCAATTTGAATCCTTTAGACTCCAGTGTCTGTCTTTAAACTTCCAACCTAGCGTTAATACCACATCACGTCTCGTCAATCAGTACTATGTCATCAGCAAATAGCATACACCATGGCGCCCCCTATTATATATGTCGTGTCAGCACATCCAACGCTATGGCAAACAGAAACGGACTAAGGGTCGATCCCTGATGCAACCCCATCTCCACTGAAAATGTTCCGAGCCTCCTCTCGCAGTCCTCACCCGAGTCTTAGCTCCCTCGTACATGTCCTTAATCACCCTAATGTACGCTACCGGGACACCGCTAACCTCTAAAAATCTCCATAGCACCTCCCTCGGTCGGGACTGTCATAGGCCTTCTCAAGGTCAATGAACACCATGTGCAAGTCCTTTTTCTTCTCCCTATACTGCTCAACTAATCGTCTCACAGGGTGAATGGCTTCTGTAGTTGACCGTCCCGGCATAAATGTGAACTGGTTCACAGATACAAAATACCCCTGTCCTCACCCTCCTCTCCACCACCCTCTCCCAAATTTTCATAGTGTGACTCAACAACTTGATACTCTATAGTTGTTGCAGTTCTGGATATCACCTTTGTTTTTGTACAGCGGAATCATCAACTCCACCGCCAATCTTCGGGCATCTTCTTAAATTCCAAGCTGCCTACCCACTTCATTCTAAAATTCCACTGGGATCTCGAGCCTAGTCGCGTTACCCCTGCTCATCTTCCGTATTGCAACATCAACCTCCTCACACTTAATACGCTTAACCCAAATCTCTCCGACTCTCTGAGTTCTCCAACTCACCCAACACGATGTTCCTATCCCCTTCCTCGTTCAAGAGTCTATGGAAGTACTCGTGCCATCTATGCTTGATACACGCCTCTTCCACCAATACCTTACTATCTTCGTCTTTGATGCACCTCACGAATATATATACTATGTTAATTTTATTAATAGCATATGGTGTTCATCGACTTAGAAAGACGAACGAAAAGTCCCGAGGGAGGTTTTGTGGAGATGTTTTGAGGCTAGAGGTGTACTTGTTGCCTACGTTAGGTTGATTAAGAACCTGTATGATGGAGTAAAGACCCGAGTGAGGACGGTAGGTGGGGACTCGGAGCATTTTCTGGTTATGATGGGGTTACATCAGGAGTGATACTCAGCCTTTTTTTGTTGCTCTGGTGATGGACGTACTGACGCACCACATCCAAGGGGAGGTGTCGTGGTGCATGGCTATTTGCAGATTGACGAGACGCGAGACGGTGTGAAAGCAATTAGAGGTATGGATGCAGACCCTGAAATCTAAAGGTTTCAAGTTGAGAAGGACCAAGACAGAATACTTAGAGTGTAAGTTCAATGGCGAGACTCAAGGAGGGGAAGGGGAAGTAAAGTTGGACTCGCAGGTCATCCTTAAGAGAGGGAGTTTTAAGTACTCGGGGGATGGGGAGATTGATGAAGATGTCACACATCGTATTGGGGCGGGATGGATGAAATGGAGACTCGCTTCCGGTGTTTTGTGTGAAAAGAAGGTGCCACCGAACCTTAAGGGTAAGTTCTACAGAATGGTGGTCAGACCAACGATGTTATATGGGGCTGAGTGTTGGCCAGTCAAGATCGCTCATGTCCAGAAGATGAAGGTAGCAGAGATGAGGATGTTGAGATTGATGTGCGGTCACATCAGGTTAGATAGGATCAGAAATGAGGTTATTCGCGAAAAGGTGGGTGTGGCCCCTATTGAGGACAAGATGCGGGAAGCGCAGCTTAGGTGGTTTGGTCATGTGAGGAGGAGGAGCACAGACGCCCTAGTGAGGAGGTGTGAAAGGCTGACATTGGAGGGCCTACGGAGAGGTAGAGGTAGGCCAAAGAAGAGGTGGGAAGAGGTGATTAGGCAAGACATGGCGCAGCTTCAGCTGACCGAGGACATGACCCTGGATAGGAAGGTATGGAGGTCGAGGATTAAGTTAATCTAGAGGGTTCATAACAGTAGCATTGACACGCAGTCTTGCTTTCTGTTGGTAGTAGGTTTCCACTGTTGATCACATTACTGTCTTATTGTTTTATTCTGTTTTTATATGGCTTTTTGGTATTGTCACTTCATGTCTATATTTTCATTAATGTGGTGCTTATGTTTTCCCGAGCCGAGGGTCTATTAGAACAACCTCTCAATCCTCACAAGGTAGCGAGCTATTGTCACTTCAAGTCTATATTTTCATTAATGTGGTGCTTATGTTTTCCCGAGCCGAGGGTCTATTGGAACAACCCCTCAATCCTCACAAGGTAAGGGTAAGGTCTGCCTACACACTATCCTCCCCAAACCCCACGGTGTGGATAATACTGGTTTGTTGTTATTTTTATTAATAAAGATACCCCGATGATTAATGGCAGACCAAGTGGGTCTTCAAACTAATATATTGACATCTGTTTACTAGGCCACGTGGCACTCTTGTCCCAGAAACCAAATTTGGGTTTAATTTCGAACTATTAACCGGATCTGCCTATCTACTCCATCAATTTTTCTCTTTCTTCCATCAAACATTTTCTCTTCTAGCAATTTGTCTCTTAAAATAACAAGATAGTGCTTAGCGATGGTGTTTGAGAATGAGGGATTTTCATGTGTTTCTGGTGGTCTTTGCTGGAGTTTCCTTTGTTATTTTAGGTGGCGTAAGATGAGATGAGGAGTGGAGAAGGTAAGGGAAAATGAAAGAGAAAGTGGAGAAACAAGATCATTCCGGTCAAACCCTATGGTCGCTCGCCGCTCCTGGTTTGGAGATTGTCTCCATTTTTTTAGGTTATTTTAGGAAGTGGAGAAGAGGGGAGAGCAAAAGGAAAATCCAGTGATGAAAAAAAAGCTGAAAAACTTTTTCGGTGAACAACCACCAAGATATTTTTGGTCGGATACAATAATGAAAATTTTTTGTGCTTCTTTTGTTTCATTGTTTAGATCTAATACCTATAAAGAAAGATGAAAAAAAATGAGTATAAGAAAGGTAAAAGGGCTAGCAGAACTCTCCATTTCCGGTCAACTTTCATATCGGACTTTTTGTCTGCAAATAGAATAAAAAGAAGAGTCTGAGGAAGAAAACAAAACTATTGATCGCCAGAACCATTTTCCAGCCAAACTTGCAGGCGGCGACTTTCATTAATTTTTTTCCGATTTGGTGACCTCTAAATGAATTCTCAAAGAAAGAAGAAAAAAAATAGAGGTGAGAGGTGGTGAAGCAATGGAGCTCCGGCGGCCTGGTGGCGGATTTTCACCGGCGACTGTAAGAAAAGAGAAGAGATATACTAAAAAAAGAAAAAACTTAGGCTAGACTTATTTTTTAGCCGGGTAACAAAAGATAGTGTCGGATCTGGTTAATGGGAATTAAATCCAAATTTAATTTTTGGGACAAGAGTGCCACGTGGCCTAGTAAAAAATAGTCACGTCAATAAAAGAAAAGCTCAGCAATTCAGCCGTTAGACGTGGGGGTATTTTTGTTAATAGAATTAACGTCGTATGCTTTATCGGGCAGATAATAGTGCAGGGAGTCGTCAATAAATTCAATCAGATATGTTGTAGACAAGCAACAACAAGACCTGGCATCTAACAATGGCTTGATATTCTAAGAATAAAGTAACAGGAGTTGATTTGACCAAACCGTGTTGTGATACATTCGGGGGCACGAGATACCTTAACAACACTGATATCATGCTTCAATAAGCAAAATCGAGAAGGAAAAATCTTGCGGATAACTGGTGTCTGCACCGAACCACATTAATTCATCATGGTCAAGTGATAAATTGAGGTGAGAATATGTATTACTCAATCATGGTTAAGTGTTGGACGCGCAGTCATAAGTAGAGGCAGAGCCAAGATTTGAAGCTTATGAGTTGATTCTAGTCCTTTTAAATTGGGCTATAAATTTGTAATATTTATGTATTCAATGAATTTTTAAGGTTTGGACCAAAGTTAGTGCGTTTAGCCGAACCGGCAAACTAGGGTTGGGCATATATCGGGTAAAACTGATAGCCCGAATTGAGAAAAGCTTATTGGCTTACCAGTATCGGGTTATTGAATTGATGGTTCGGAAACAATTTAGAGTTATTTGACTATTGGGTTATCGGTTCTAATCTTGATTTTCCAATATTGTTAACGGTTTAAACAATAACCCAATAAGCTTTATCTATAACCTCAATTTATCTAAATTGAATTATCTTATTGGATAAATCAATAACTGAATCGATAACGAACGATGATCGATACCCAATAATTAATATCTTATCGGTTTGGTTATCAGTTTAGCATATTTATAAACCGATAACCGATACATCGAACCGATAACATTCACAACCTAACTGAGCCGACCAATACCCACCCCTACCGCAAACCAAACACTAACTCTGCACCCTATAAATAAGTCATCTATTTATTGGTTTGGTGAAAATATTAGGTGTGGATAATAAGCTGGACAGAATAACATACAACAACACTCCATACGGCAAAAATCGGAGAGCCCGATTTTACGCTCATTACGATGCTCAGAAGGCTTGAAGGTTCGAGTTTTAGCATTGAGGGGTTATCTCGAAGGTCCTCGACCTCGAGGCAGTGCAAATCCAAGGTCAACGAGGAAAGGCGGGAAATGCCCAAGGGGAACGTGGTTAAAGCTCACAAAGTACACAAAATAGTACAAGCCCGTACCGTGGCATTAAATGGTTGTACCAGTCATATCTCTTTGCATTAATTACACATATGTTGGGATTCCCCCTCATATATAAATGGGACCCTTGTCACTTTGTAACATACATGATACTCAATATACAAGACTAAGAACATTCTCTGCTTCCCAATTCAAATATTCTCTATAATTGTCTCATTGATTTATTGTCTTTCATTTTATTGTCCATTAATTATTCTTCGTTCATTGCTCATCATTGATCATAAAGAAGAGGCCACCCCAGAAGTCTTCGACGTTGTCGATTCGCATTCGACTGCCCGTTATCAAGCCCCCGAGCTCAACCTCGAGGCCCTTTCAGATCGACCTCGAGATCCTATTTTTTCGCTGCTCGGTTTGCATAATCTTGTTATTCCTTGCTTTTATCTCGTTTTCTCACCTCTCATTTAGCAACTATTGCCTAAATGACTGGTATTAAAATAATCACGTATTTTTAGAACCACAAAATCAAATATAATTGTAACTACCATTTTCAAGGTAAACAGTTTAGCGCCCACCGTGGGGCTATCTTTACACTTTTTCTTGGACAAGAATCTTCAATTTCAGGTCAAAAAATGTCTAACTCAGTGAATGCACATGAAAACAACGGCCCTGAGGATCATGGAGAGAACGACGCAGCTACTTCAGGCACGGGTGTACCACCTCAAAACCATGAGGGGGCACCTGTGCAAATCCCCATCAACGAAGGCTCACGCAACGCTCAACACGTCGATGTAAGCTTTCATATAGACGGAATTGTGCGCGAGGAAGAGTAGCGTGAAGCACAAAGCTCCTGCTCAAAGGGAAAGAGAAGTTAGCCTTCACGTCATTTTTGAGATGTTGCAAGCACAACAAGTGGCTATTGCTCAGCTGCAAAGCCATAAAAAAACTCCAAGCACAGCGCCGCCGGAAACAACTCCTCGAGGTGAACAGGCACCAGAGAGGTCGAGCAACAATGGTTCAGCAGCCGACCCTGCTATTATGAAGATGCTCGAGGACCTCACAAAAAGGATTGAGTCAGGCGAAAAGAAGATAGAAGCCAACGACAGAAAGGTGGAGACCTATAACTCGAGGGTCGATCAGATCCAGGGCCGTTGTAAGGTTTGACAGGCACACAGGGTCGATAGAAGCACCCCGGCTATCTGAGTATAATTTCAACATTGATGTTTCAAATATAGTATCGGTCATAGGTAAAATCAAAGACACCAGGTGGCAAGACCCGTATTATCAGATCCTTCTCAAAGGAACCCCAACCTGATATGCAAATTTCACGGTGCGCACGGCCATAGGACCGAGGATTGCAGACAACTCCGAGAACAGGTCGCCCGCTTATTAGCAAGGGGCACCTTCGAGAGTTCCTCAACGACCGAGCCAAAATCCAATTCCGGGAAAAAGAGGCAAACAGGAAAAATGAAACAGAAGAACCACAACACGTCATCCACATGGTTATCGGAGGAGTCGACGTCCCTCACCCATTTTCAAACGAACAAAAGTATCCTTCACTAGAGAAAAGCGAACTCGGAGCTACATGCCCGAAGATGCCCTTTCATTTAGCGAAGAGGACATCGAGACCTTGTCTCAACCTCACAATGACGCACTGGTAATTTCTTTTCCTTTGAATAAATTTCAAATTAAACGTGTGCTTGTGGATTCAGGTAGCTCGGCCAACATAATACGGTCGAGGGTGATAGAGCAACTCGGTTTGCTCGACCAGATCGTGCCCGCCTCTCGTGTCTTCAATAGATTCAACATGGCGAGCAAAACAACGAAAGGGGAAATCACCCTCCCAGTCAGTGTGGCCGGTACAACTCAAAACACCAAGTTCCATGTCATCGAAGGCGACATGAGATACAACGCATTGCTCAGAAGGCTATGGATTCACAGTATGAGGGCGGTACCGTCAACCCTTCATCAAATGATGAAGTTCCCCACGAAGGATGGAATAAAAACGGTATACAGGGAGTAGCACGCGGCAAAAGAAATGTTCGCGGTGCACGACGTGGCGCCGACGCCGGCACCTTCTACCTCGAAGGAGCCCAAAAAACAAGCAAGTAGCCGAGTAAGCAACCACAAACTGCATCCTCGATGAATGGTTAAAGGACCGTGTCGCGTCCTTGGAACGAGTAACTAAAGCATATCGAGGCTTGAACGCCACCACAGTTAAGGTACAACCCTCTCCCACTTACTTTCACGTTTTACACTAACCTATGTGCAGGTGCTCGAATGAAAAGAATCAGAGAACCCTCCAGCTCGAAGGCCATGCGTTGTGCTCTTTTTTCCTCGCGTCGGATTTTATCCCAATCGGACTTTATCCCATATGCTACTTAAGGAGAACTCACCAAGTATTCAAGGCTTCTCTCCGATCAACCTCAACTACTGGGGGGCATCCCCCCGGGAGATCACTAAAATATGCCAAAGAGAGTCTCGACAGGAGAATGATGTACTGAATCAAACGGTCGAATGAACTGTGTCCACATACAACAATCGAACCCTCGATGGTAAAACCATGTATACTCGTACCAAGTAATCGGGGAAGAATCTTCCATCATCAAAACACTTCACGTGTCAGGAAAGTCTATTATTTTTACAAGCGACCCTAGGGCCCAAAATTCACCGACCACTCGGGAATTGTCCTCGACAGTCATCCCATCGAGTCACCAAAAACTCGAAGCCATAAGACCTCAGGGCCAGCAACTTCGAATTCGCAAGCCCTCTACGAGGCAACATCAAACAACATAAGCCTTCCATGAGGCTCATACTCTGGCTCAGGCACTGTCCTCGACAGTCGACTCATAGCCATAAGACCTCAGGGCTGGCAACTTAAAACTCATAAGCCCTCCATGAGGCAACATCAAAACTATAAGACCTCAAGCAAGGGATGTACTGACTCATAAGACCTTAAAAAGGCATAATCCCGATATCAAAGTCAAGGCTATATATCGAACTTATAATACCCCTAAAATGGCATACCCTCGAGTAAGAGCCCAAGTCGCCAACTACACTAAAGGTCGTACTGACCTAAAAGCGTAAGAGCTCGAGTCGCCAGCTACAGGTAGTACCGACCCAAATGCCTCGGGGCCGATTTAAAAACCTAAGGGCCGATGACCTTGAGTCGAATCCGAGTTGGGGACTGAGCCCGAAACGGTTAGCTAAAGCGCCTAACGGCCAAACGCATAAGAATCTACGGGCCCGCCTAAAAAGCCTCGGGGCCAATTTACAACCCCAAGGGTTTAATATCGAAGTCCAATTCATCGGGCTGACTATCGACAAGAAAATCAGAATAAACAAAGAATCTTTCATATATGTATGTACATTACAAATATGCATTTACAACGCTCCAGTAGGAGTTTTTACAAAGAACAAAGAAGGAAAACCTTCAAATAACGGCCAACTCCCTCAGAAACCTTCAAATACCAGCATCGGCACCAGAAGAAAGGAAAAACTTGGCGTCGATCTCATCCGCCTTGGCCTGCTTCATCTCTTCTGAAAGATCAAAGCCCCTAGCATGAATCGCTTCAAGCGTCTCCCTCCGGCTCAGCCCGAGCATCGGCAGCATCTTTCAAATAGACGGCCACCTTCTTATCGGCCTTTGCCCGAACTTCTTCAGCTTCAGCCCGGGCGTCCACAACCTCGGCCTTCAGATTTAAAAGATCAATCTCGAGCTTGCGATCCTGCTCGTCTGAATCGAACTATCTTCTCGAGCATTACGAAGTTGTATCTCGAGGGCAGCAGCCTTGGCCAAAGCATTCCTTTGAGCTGCAACATGTACGTCTATCTGCACCTTCAGTGCTTGGCATTCGGAATTTACTTGCCCAACTTCGCTCCTAAGGCACTTCAACGCATCGGTCTTTCCCTGCAGCTGAAGCACCAAAACATTAGTTCCAAAAGCGAGAAAGGAAGCACATACTCCTTCAGGTTAAGGGTTACCTGGCGCTCGAGATTGCCTTCATGGTTTCGACTCCGATGCATCTCCGCCCGAAGAAGTATCAACTCTTTTGTCTTCTTATTGCAAAGAAGCTTGAGAGATTTTTCCATACCTAAAGCTTCCCGCAACCTGGTCTCACAGCGAAGCAGCTCGAGCTTTTGTTTGTCAAAAACCTACAGAAGAGAACCTTCCGTTCAAAAAATGAAGATTCATAGCTAACAAGCCAGCAAGGCCGATCAGAACTCACCTCGGAGCAGAACCGCTGAGCCTCCTCAAAAGTTGAACATGCATCTACTGGCCTGGCCTCCTTGGCCCCAGTTGAACCTCTCTCAATAGGGGCATGCCCACTCGAAACCTCACTTGGCTCGGGCGGCCCCTGGTTTTGAGCGTCTCTCGAAGTACTTCGAGGGCTGAAGCAGATGATGGTGGAGGACTTTCGCTATTCCTCTCTCGAGGAACCTCTTCTTCATTAGAGGTCTCAGGCCTGGTAGAATCGGCAATATCAGAAGGGCCCCCAGCTCGAGCCGTAGACAAAGAATCATCCCCCCGAGGAGAGCTGGTGTCCGCAGAATGACCAACGTATATAAAGCTCTCCTCAGCAGCGGCATCTCCTTTATGTCTCCGAGAAGGCCCCACCTTATTGAGGATGTCCTCGTCTGCAGAGGATCTTCTTTGTTTGTTGTCCTCCCTCGAGCCTTCCCTCTCATCGAAGGGGCACAGTCTCATTTCAGAAAACCCACCAACACCTACGGTGGCAGAGTTAGTACACACAAAAGGAAACATTCATCAAAAGGGCAACCACGCGGCTCATACCGTAGTGCTTTGCTTCCCATCTGCCCTTCAAATGATCACGCCACTTGATGTTGAGGAAGCTGCCAGCCTCCGAGTCCAGTCCGCAATATCGGGGACCTCCGCCGGCACCCACAGGATCGCTGAAAAAGAAAAAAGAAACACTCTTACAAATCGGTGAAAGCAAGAGACACTAAGGTACGACGTGGCACTTACGTCTGAAGTTATCAGTTTAGCATATTTATAAACCGATAACCGATACATCGAACCGATAACATTCACAACCTAACTGAGCCGACCAAAACCCACCCCTACCGCAAACCAAACACTAACTCTGCACCCTATAAATAAGTTATCTATTTATTGGTTTGGAGCAAATATTAGGTGTGGATAATAAGCTGGACAGAATAACATACAACAACACTGCATATGGCTAAAATTGGAGAGCCCGATTTTACGCTCATTACGATGCTCAGAAGGCTCGAAGGTTCGAGTTTTAGCATTGAGGGGTCATCTCGAAGGTCCTCGACCTCGAGGCACTGCAAATCGAAGGTCAACAAGGAAAGGCGGGAAATGCCCAAGGCGAACGTGGTTAAAGCTGACAAAGTACACAAAATAGTACAAGCCTGTACCTTGGAATTAAATGGTTGTACCAGCCATATATCTTTGCATTAATTACACATATGTTGGGATTCCCCCTCATATTCTCTATAATTGTCTCGTTGATTTATTGTCTCTTTCATTTTATTGTCCATTAATTGTTCTTCGTTCATTGCTCATCATTGATCATAAAGAAGAGGCCACCCCGGAAGCCTTCCACGTTGTCGATTCGCATTCGACTGCCCGTTATCAAGCCCCCGAGCTCAACCTCGAGGCCCTTTCAGATCGACCTCGAGATCCTATTTTCTCGCTGCTCGGTTTGCATAATCTTGTTATCCCTTGCTTTTATCTCGTTTTCTCACCTCTCATTTAGCAACTATTGCCTAAATGACTGGTATTAAAATAATCACGTATTTTTAGAACCACAAAATCAAATATAATTGTAACTACCATTTTCAAGGTAAACAGTTTAGCGCCCACCGTGGGGCTATCTTTACACTTTTTCTTGGCCAAGAATCTTCAATGTCAGGTCAAAAAATGTCTAACTCAGTGAATGCACATGAAAACAACGGCCCTGAGGATCATGGAGAGAACGACGCAGCTACTTCAGGTACGGGTGTACCACCTCAAAACCCTGAGGGGGCACCTGTGCAAATCCCCATCAACGAAGGCTCACGCAACGCTCAACACGTCGATGTAAGCTTTCATATAGACGGAATTGTGCGCGAGGAAGAATAGCGTGAAGCACAAAGCTCCTGCTCAAAGGGAAAGAGAAGTTAGTCTTCACGTCATTTTTGAGATGTTGCAAGCACAACAAGTGGCTATTGCTCAGCTGCAAAGCCATAAAAAAACTCCAAGCACAGCGCCGCCGGAAACAACTCCTCGAGGTGAACAGGCACCGGAGAGGTCGAGCAACAATGGTTCAGCAGCCGACCCTGCTATTATGAAGATGCTCGAGTACCTCACAAAAAGGATTGAGTCAGGCGAAAAGAAGATAGAAGCCAACGACAAAAAGGTGGAGACCTATAACTCGAGGGTTGATCAGATCCCGGGCGCACCACCGATTCTTAAGGGTGTAGATTCAAAGAAGTTCGTGCAAAAGTCATTCCCATCGAGTGCGGCTTCGAAGCCCATCCCGAAGAAATTCAGAATGCCCGATCTCCCGAAATACAACGAGACCTCGAACCCCAATGAGCACATTACTCTGCCTACACTTGTGCTATGAAAGGGAACGACTTAAGAGATGACGGGATTGAATCAGTTTAGTTGAATCAGCTTCCAACTGGAACGAATGGAACTACCGCCGGTCTCCGACGATGCGAAAGCTCGATAGCTTCGAAGCAGCTGAAGCAAAACTTAATCGAGTACCTCCCCGTGGTTTGGGCGGATGTGCACAACAGGTATCAGTCGAAGATTAGGGTGGAGGACGACCAATTGTAAGCCCCTTCGGACTCGGTATATCCTAGCATGGTCTTAGCAAAGGAATCGAGGCTTCCAGAGAGAGCCAAGGCTAAACAAAGAAAGGTATCAACCATACATAGAGAATAAGAGAAATATCCCAAGGCGTAACATACCTCGAAATGATCAAAGGATGGACAGAGGTCAAAATCCTCGGTGACTCGTAAACAAAGCAAGGTTTGACAGGCACACAGGGTCGATAGAAGCACCTCGGCTATCTGAGTATAATTTCAACATTGATGTTTCAGATATAGTACCGGTCATAGGTAAAATCAAAGACACCAGGTGGCAAAACCCGTATTATCAGATCCATCTCAAAGGAACCCCAACATGATAAGCGAATTTCACGGTGCGCACGGCCATAGGACCGAGGACTGCAGACAACTCCGAGAACTGGTGGCCCGCTTATTAGCAAGGGGCACCTTCGAGAGTTCCTCAATGACCGAGCCAAAAACTAATTCCGGGAAAAAGAGGAAAACAGGAAAAATGAAACAGACGAACCACAGCACGTCATGCACATGATTATCGGAGGAGTCGACGTCCCTCACCCATTTTCAAATGAACAAAAGTATCCTTCACTAGAGAAAAGCAAACTCGGAGCTACATGCCCGAAGATGCCCTTTCATTCAGCGAAGAGGACATCGAGACCTTGTCTCAACCTCACAATGACGCACTGGTAATTTCTTTTCCTTTGAATAAATTTCAAATTAAACGTGTGCTTGTGGATCCAGGTAGCTCGGCCAACATAATTCGGTCGAGGGTGATAGAGCAACTCGGTTTGCTCGACCAGATCGTGCCCGCCTCTCGTGTCCTTAACAGATTCAACATGGCGAGCGAAACAACCAAAGGGGAAATCACCCTCCCAGTCAATGTGGCCGGTACAACTCAAAACACCAAGTTCCATGTCATCGAAGGCGACATGAGATACAACGCATTGCTCGGAAGGCCATGGATTCACAGTACGAGGGCGGTACCGTCAACCCTTCATCAAATGATGAAGTTCCCCACGAAGGATGGAATAAAAACGGTATACAGGGAGTAGCACGCGGCAAAAGAAATGTTCGCGGTGCACGACGTGGCGCCGACGCCGGCACCTTCTACATCGAAGGAGCCAAAAAACAAGCAAATAGCCGAGTAAGCAACCACAAACTGCATCCTCGATGAATGGTTAAAGGACCGTGTCGCGTCCTTGGAACGAGTAACTAAAGCATATCGAGGCTTGAACGCCACCACAGTTAAGGTACAACCCTCTCCCTCTTACCTTCACGTTTTACACTAACCTATGTGCAGGTGCTCGAATGAAAAGAATCGGAGAACCCTCCAGCTCGAAGGCCTTAGGTTTTAAAGCATGCGTTGCGCTCTTTTTTCCTCGCGTCGGATTTTATCCCAATCGGATTTTATCCCATATGCTACTTGAGGAGAACTCACCAAGTATTCAAGGCTTCTCTCCGATCAACCTCAAATATTGGGGGGCATCCTCCCGGGAGATCACTAAAATATGCCAAAGAGAGTCTCGACAGGAGAATGATGTACTGAATCAAACGGTCGAATGAACTGTGTCCACATACAACAATCGAATCCTCGATGGTAAAACCATGTATACTCGTACCAAGTAATCCGAGAAGAATCTTTCATCATCAAAACACTTCGCGTGTCAGGAAAGTCTATTATTTTTACAAGCGGCCCTAGGGCCCAAAATTCACCGACCACTCGGGAACTGTCCTCGACAGTCATCCCATCGAGTCACCAAAAACTCGAAGCCATAAGACCTCAGGGCCAGTAACTTCGAATTCGTAAGCCCTCTACGAGGCAACATCAAACAACATAAGCCTTCCATGAGGCGATATCAAACTCTGGCTCAGGCACTGTCCTCGACAGTCGACTCATAGCCATAAGACCTCAGGGCTGGCAACTTAAAACTCATAAGCCCTCCATGAGGCAACATCAAAACTATAAGACCTCAAGCAAGGCATGTACTGACTCATAAGACCTTAAAAAGGCATAATCCCGATATCAAAGTCAAGGCTATATATCGAACTTATAATACCCCTAAAATGGCATACCCTCGAGTAAGAGCCCAAGTCGCCAGCTACACTAAAGGTCGTACTGACCTAAAAGCGTAAGAGCTCGAGTCGCCAGCTACAGGTAGTACCGACCCAAATGCCTCGGGGCCGATTTAAAAACCTAAGGGCCGATGAGCTCGAGTCGAATCCAAGTTGGGGACTGAGCCCGAAACGGTTAGCTAAAGCACCTAACGGCCAAACGCGTAAGAACCTACGGGCCAGCCTAATAAGCCTCGGGGCCAATTTACAACCCCAAGGGTTTATATCGAAGTCCAATTCATCGGGCTGACTATCGACAAGCAAATCAGAATAAACAAAGAATCTTTCATATATGTATGTACATTACAAATATGCATTTACAACGCTCCAGTAGGAGTTTTTACAAAGAACAAAGAAGGAAAACCTAATATACTCTAGGGACCAGCTCCCTTGGAAACCTTCAAATACCAGCATCGGCACCAGAAGAAAGGAAAAACTTGGCGTCGATCTCATCCGCCTTGGCCTGCTTTATCTCTTCCGAAAGATCAAAGCCCCTAGCATGAATCGCTTCAAGCGTCTCCCTCCGGCTCAGCCCGAGCATCGGCAACATCTTTCAAATAGACGGCCACCTTCTTATCGGCCTTTACCCGAACTTCTTCAGCTTCAGCCCGGGCGTCCACAACCTCGGTCTTCAGATTTAAAAGATCAATCTCGAGCTTGGCGATCCTGCTCGTCTAAATCGAACTATCTTCTCGAGCATTACGAAGTTGTATCTCGAGGGCAGCAGCCTTGGCCAAAGCATTCCTTTGAGCTGCAACATGTACGTCTATATGCGCCTTCAGTGCTTGGCATTCGGAATTTACTTGCCGAACTTCGCCCCAAAGGCGCTCCAACGCTTCGGTCTTTCCCTGCAGCTGAAGCACCAAAACATTAGTTCCAAAAGCGAGAAAGGAAGCACATACTCCTTCGGGTTAAGGGTTACCTGGCGCTCGAGATTGCCTTCATGGTTTCGACTCCGATGCATCTCCGCCCGAAGAAGTATCAACTCTTTTGTCTTCTTATTGCAAAGAAGCTTGAGAGATTTTTCCTTACCTAAAACTTCCCGCAACCTGGTCTCACAGCGAAGCAGCTCGAGCTTGAGTTTGTCAAAAACCTACAGAAGAGAACCTTCCGTTCAAAAAATGAAGATTCATAGCTAACAAGCCATCAAGGTCGATCAGAACTCACCTCGGAGCAGAACCGCTGAGCCTCCTCAAAAGTTGAACATGCATCTACTGGCCTGGCCATCGGCCCCAGTTGAACCTCTCTCAATAGGGGCATGCCCACTCGAAACCTCACTTGGCTCGGGCGGCCCCTGGTTCTGAGCGTCCCTCGAAGTACCTTCGAGGGCTGAAGCAGATGATGGTGGAGGACTTTCGCTATTCCTCTCTCGAGGAACCTCTTCTTCATTAGAGGTCTCAGGCCTGGTAGAATCGGCAACCTCGGAAGGGCCCCCAGCTCGAGCCGTAGACAAAGAATCATCCCCCCAAGGAGAGCTGGTGTCCGCAGAATGACCAACGTATATAAAGCTCTCCTCAGCAGCGGCATCTCCTTTATGTCTCCGAGAAGGCCCCACTCATTGAGGATGTCCTCGTCTGCAGAGGATCTTCTTTGTTTGTTGTCCTCCCTCGAGCCTTCCCTCTCATCGAAGGGGCACAGTCTCATTTCAGAAAACCCACCAACACCTACGGTGGCAGAGTTAGTACACACAAAAGGAAACATTCATCAAAAGGGCAACCACGCCACTCATACCGTGGTGCTTTGCTTCCCATCTGCCCTTCGACAGATCACGCCACTTGCGCTCGTCGTATGTTGAGGAAGCTGCCAGCGTCCGAGTCCAGTCCGCAAGATCGGGGACCTCCCCCCGCACCCACGGGATCGCTGAAAAAGAAAAAAAAAACACTCTTACAAATCGGTGAAAGCAAGAGACACTAAGGTACGACGTGGCACTTACGTCTGAAGTTCCATTTTTGGGGAAATGGCAGGAACTCCATTGGAATGATATCGACCGTCCTCACTCGAACAAACCGACTCATCCATCCTCCGTTTCGGTCCTCATCATCGCTGGCAATGAAAGGCCTGGTGGACCGGCGTCGTAACGCAATCAGGCCTCCACAATGCTGAGGCCGATATAATCTAATATGGTGGCCGAGGGTAAACTCGAGCTCAGCCTTTCCAGTGAAATACCACATCTTCAGCACTATCCGCCAAAAGGACGGATGAATCTGCGCCAGGGTGACTCGGTACCTTTTACAGAATTTGAGCACGAGTCGGTCGAGGGGGCCTAATGTAAACGGGTACGTATACACGGTCAAGTACCCCTCTACATAAGTCATGACGTTCTCTTCTCGAGAGGGTATCTGCAGCATCACATTTTCCCCCAGCCACAGTCTCTTCTATCGATCGGACGAACCTCAAAGCATGCTCTCGATGGCCCGGGGCATCGAAGGGTTTCTCTAATGCAAAGTCTTTCTTCGGAGCAAAGCAGTACGAAGTCAACTCACCATACGCCGGCGGTATACTACCGACCAGGCTAGGAGAAGAGGAGCATGCTCTCGATGGCTCGGGGCATCGAAGGGTTTCTCTAATGCAAAGTCTTTCTTCGGAGCAAAGCAGTACGAAGTCAACTCACCATACGCCGGCGGTATACTACCGACCAGGCTAGGAGAAGAGGAAAAATTTCCCTCTTCCTGGTGAACAGAGATAAGTAGGAAGGAACGAAAGCAGTTTTCGCAAAAATGGGAAAGGGATGAGAAAGTTGAAAGGAATGTAAAGTTTTGCAAAGATGCAAGGGTTAGAATGAAGAAGGAGCAAGAATATATATATATAGAGAGAGAGCGAAAAGTGGCCAACCAACTACTTTGAAGGCATCAAAGCTCACATGCCGACCTAGCCTCGAGAAGGCGTCCAGTCTCGGGGGGATATTGTAAGTGTGAGTTCCGAGGAGCTAAGAATCGAAGCATGAAAGTCAATTGGCGCGTAAACATTACGAGGCAAAGTTTGTGCGATATGTGACAAGAGATATTCTATTTCAAAAAATATACTTACAGAGGTGTTTTTTACAAAAAATTCCCCCGAAGGGTCCCATATGCAGGAAGAGAAGAAAGCAAAATAAACAGGAGAGTCTACTCTTCGCCTTCGTTGCTATCCGAGCCGCTTTCAGAGCTCTCGTTCGACGTAGTCGGCATTCCCGATTCTTCTTCCAAGACTCTAGCTTCTTCGATCTCGGCAAAAAGATCGATGCCCTTAGCGCTCAATTCCTCGAGGGCTTGTCTCCTGGCTTGAATAAGGGCATAAGCAATTGCCCGAGCCAGCTTTAGCTCGGCCTTCTCGGATATCTCCCTTGCCCGATCATTCGCAGAAGCAGCATCTCTCTTGTATGAGGAGACATTCATTAGCCTCAGACTCTGCCGCTGATAATGCAGCAACCTCCTCCTGAGCACCTCGGAGAAGGTCTTGAACCGAGGATAGCTTCCCCCGAAGCGCCTCCCTCTCCGAAGCCGCAGCATCATTCAGCCAGGCCAGCTCTAAGGTCTCGGCATCCTTCGCTGCAACCTCCTCTCGAAGCCGCTCCGCCAGAGCGTCTTTCTGCCTAATCTGAGAAACAGAAAACAAGCCAGTTAGCACCAAGCATTACAACTAAAAATAAAGCCTGCTCGGTGAGGTCGGCCCTCTCCCGAAGTGCTCTCTCCGAGTTTGCCTGGAGGTTGGTCAATTCCTCCTCCTTTAGAGCACACAAAGCCTCAAGCTCGACCGACTCCGACATAAGCTTCTCAAGCTCCTCTCCACAATGAGTCAACTCATCTTGCACCTTGGAGAAGGCTTGGTCATACAGCTTTTTGACCTGCAGCACAGAAAAGGGGAAATCAGAAAACATGAATAGAAGATCTAAAAATAGCATATTACTTCTCAAAAGTCACCTGCTTTTGGAGCTCTCTGCTTCCTCGAGAGCAACTGGGGCATCAACATCGGTCTCCTCATCAACCCCCTCGAAATAGTCTCCGAATGCATCAATCCATTCCACGAGAGGTCACTGGACCGGAAATATCCCTAACTTGAGCATCCTATATCTCCCCCGGAGAAAACGACGGGCCTGAGTGAAATCCCCCGGCGGCATCGGCCTCTATCGAGGTTTCTTCCCGATCCCAGAAAGCTCCAGTAGCAAGCCCTCCGAGCTCCTCACCACGGACTATGCCATGTCCGATGAGCGTCTCGGGGACTGCGCCCAAACCCTCCTCGAGGGTCTCCTCTACGCACCAGGGGTCAGCATCGGCCGCCTCTAGCTCAACAGACGAGCGCCCAGCAACTTTCGAAGCATCAGCACTTCGTTTTGCTCTTAGTACCAAAGGGCAGGCATCGTCACTTTCTTCCTCGGCTCGCAGGCTCTCAGCAGTCGTCGAGGACAAGACCGTGGCATCAGTTTTGGGCTTACGAGCCTTTGTCCTTTTTGATTTTGGAGACCCCGTTGAGGCCTCCTTCTTCCTTTTCTTATCCTTGGCGGTCTTCGGGGCCTCTTCCTCACCAGGTGGAGGCGGTCTCATCAACACGCCTTCACCGAGGCCTGCACAAACGTGCTATATTAGAAAGCATCATCGTCAAAAGTTCTTACAAAGAATGAGAAAACAATAAGAGCGTACCATGGTTCTTTGCCTACCATCTTGATAAGCCAGCTCACGCCATACGCGTTTGTTATATGGGAAGGCGGAGTCCAAAAGCCTGATCCACCCCGGGAGGTCTTGGACTGCGCCGGGGAACCAGACAGTGGCTACACAGTCGAAAGAAAGAATATTCAGAACCGGTAGAAAGAAAAAAGAGGTGGTAAAGCATAATTAACATGGGGGTACTTACGTTTCATATTCCACTCCTCCGGGAACGGCAGTCTATCGGTAGGGATGACGTCCGAAGTTTTGACTCTGACAAATCGACTCGTCCACCCCCTATCTTTATCCTCGTCGATGCAGGCGAGGAACGCCTTGGCGGATCGGCGGTGCAACTTAATTAGGCCCCCGCGGAAGAGGCGAGGGTTGTACAGTCTAATCAGATGGTCGAGGGTAAAAGTCATTCCCTCGACCATGTATACTATCCTCCTCCAAAAATAAGGATAGATCTAACCAAGTGTCACTCGGTACTGATGGCAAAAATCAAGAATCACCGGGTCAATCGGTAGGGAAGAAGAATCGACGGGACCTAAGGTGAAGGGGTATGTATATACACTGAGGAAGCCAGCCTTGTGTGTGACTATACTTTCATCAGTCGTAGGAATCTCTACTCGGGCCGCCTCCCCCCAGCGGCAGTCGAGTTTTATACCTTCTCTATATCCGATACTACACTTATGTATCGGGACATGGGCTCGCATCGGCCCGGTGTAGAGGGGGGTTTTTCTATTGAGAAGTCAGAAATAGTGTAGAAGGGCCAGGGATGCACTGCTCGATGGTGGGAGGAATTTTTGGCTTGCCCTTGGACGGGCGTGATGAAGAAGCAGCTCCCTCTTTTTGTGGAACCGTTTTTGAAGTTTTCGCCATGTTAACAATCGAGTTTCAAAGTGAGTAGATGGAAAAACTTACACAGGCAGAAGATAAGAATGGAAAGTGCTGAATTGAAATTTGAAGGTTTGGAGAAGATGAAGAAGATGCGAAACTATGATAAGGCAAGTGATTGTAGTATTTATAGAGGCCCTTTGGGCATGCTTGAAGCGTAAAAGTCGAACCTGTGATGGTTCACGGGCTTCTCGAGAATTGTGTTGGCAGCGATCCCTGCGCAGCTTTTCATGTTGTGTCATTTAATGCTCTGAAGGGACTGACGTCATAATAGGAGCGTCGAAAAGGCAAAAGTCAATATCGTTTCTTATCTCTTCATTCTAAGAAACGCGGGGACTCTCTCTATATGGCTAAAATCGGAGAGCCCGATTTTACGGTCATTACGATGCTCAAAAGGCTCGAAGGTTCGAGTTTTGGCATCGAGGGGTCATCTCGAAGGTCCTCGACCTCGAGGCACTGCAAATCGAAGATCAACGAGGAAAGGCGGGAAATGCCCAAGGGGCACGTGGTTAAAGCTGACAAAGTACACAAAATAGTACAAGCCCGTACCGTGGCATTAAATGGATGTACCAGCCATATCTCTTTGCATTAATTACACATGTACTATGTTGGGATTCCCCCTCGTATATAAAGAGGACCCTTGTCACTTTGTAACATACATGATACTCAATATACAAGACTAAGAACATTCTCTGCTTCCCAATTCAAATATTCTCTATAATTGTCTCAATAATTTATTGTCTTTCATTTTATTGTCCATTAATTGTTCTTCATTCATTGCTCATCATTGATCATAAAGAGGCCACCCCGGAAGCCTTCGACGTTGTCGATTCGCATTCGACTGCCCGTTATCGAGCCCCCGAGCTCAACCTCGAGGCCCTTTCAGATCGACCTCGAGATCCTATTTTCTCGTTGCTCGGTTTGCATAATCTTGTTATCCCTCGCTTTTATCTCATTTTCTCACCTCTCATTTAGCAACTATTGCCTAAACGACTGGTATTAAAATAGATCACGTATTTTTAGAACCACAAAATCAAATATAATTGTAACTACCATTTTCAAGGTAAACAAACACAAACCAACACACTGATCTAAAAGTTGCTTCACTAGAGGGCCTAAGTTGATGATCATGAATTTATAAATTGGAATTTAGAAAGATAAGTGGTGTGCTTAAGGAATTAACTCTTTTTCAAAAACCAAAGCAGGGAAAAAATTGTAATGGCTTATTTTCAATAAACATGAAATGAATAGGTCTTTTTACTACTCAATATTTATGCTTAATAAGCTATACCACTCTAGAAATTGGAAATTTTGGTTGTTCCAAACGGTATTGACCAGAAGCCAACTCATATAGCTGCTATTGGTGATCAGGCCAAATCTCTTCAATTTGATATGCATAACACAAGCTTATTTTTCGAATAGTCTTCTAATAAACTCCATTGGCATCCATGAAATATAGGATTCTCCTTTCCATATAAATAAACCTCCGTGTAAAGACATTTTACTTCGACAAGAAAACTACGCTAGTTCCAAAAAAAACGTACTTCCTAGTTTTTGCTTGCATGGAGTAGATGGTGTGAGTCTCTTGGACCAGAATCTGGAACAAAGATTGGATGAAGAATTGCTTTTTCTTTAGCGGGAATGGCGCCACCTTTTTATTTAGCAGCTGCCGCCCCGCTTAATAGGAATAGGATGCACTTACCGACCGGTGAAAGGAAAGAGCGGGGTCAGCCATCGACAAAGGAATACCGAACTCTACCCGTGTGAGGCCTCGTAGCTCGGGAGAACCATAGAATCGAGAGTGCTCGACCGGAACAGCGGCCAACAACGTAATTACATAGATAACTGCTCCTCCCCTGATCCTTAAGGCTTTAAGGCGAACCGTATGGCGGCTAGAAAGAAAGACGACCTCAATTTCTTTCTATTCCTCGGTAAGCGGACCGTGGGAGCATGGGGGGCGATATCTGCTTTTGACTGATAGAAAGCTATCTCTTTTTTGTCCCTCCTGACCGAACTCGCCAAAAAAATCCCACTTCTTTCTCGAGAAGAGATGGGAAAGATGCTCAATATCATTTGATTGAATAGTTGACCCAGCCCCTTGTTGTTTGAAGAAACCCTCCACTTCTCAAAATCTCACTTCTCAATGAGTCATTGCCCTTCTCCGACCCTGACTGCCCAACCTGAGAGTGAAACGTCTTGGTACTCAAACATAAAAATATTTAGGTCTTTGCAGAAAAGACCTAAGCGATGCAGTTTGTTACAGATATCCTTCACCTTTTAAAATGTCGTGTTTGATGAATTAAGTTGCATTTAGGTCAACAATATCACCAACCCATGTGATACTATGAATTTACATGAGCTGTTGAATCAAAAAGAGTTCCTGCTCATTCATCTTTTCAAGCGATAGAAAATAGAATGAGATTTCCATCTCCATCTCAAAAACGGAATGAGATTTCTATACTCCAGTTTGTTAAAATACTTTTGTAATAATATGACCAAAATATTTTATTTAGTAATTTTCATGTTGACGGAATTTGATCACCTACCCATCTGAAAACAGTTTCAAAATGGTTCAGGCAAATGGTAATTTTCCTTATTTCCTATTGCTTTTGATAATGCATAAAAAATTAAAAACTGGCCTTACTGATTAATCTGTAAATTAGTAGCCCCTTAACTCATTAGAGCATATCTCTGTAAGTCATCAAGTTAATAGTTGACATACCTCTGAACGAGATCAGCTGGTACTATAGAGGTTTCAAGTCCATCCATTTTTTCCCAAGATACCTCAAAGCAATCTACTCCTTGAACTTTTCTCGGCTTTATAATTCGAGATAAAGGACACTTGATTGGCATCTGTGCATGTTCAGATCTTAGAAATCGTTTCCAGAAACAGACTTGATAAAATGAAATATAATGCAATAGAAAAAAAATTCAACAACATTATCACAAAGATATTGAGATAACAATAACTCAAGGCGTCATTACATGTGCAGCCCTGCAGCATACCAAGCTTCGTTCTCACAGACAAAGCAGACATCACGAACAGTTCACACATTTAAGACATCTAATTTTCATATGGCACAACTGTCAGGCCCCTATAGTGATGAGGCCATTAAATTGTTATTCTATTTTCAAAGTCTTTCAGATATGCAATCTCTTCTCTTAATTAAGATGGTGAAACATCTTTTGCAATAATATTTCTTTGATTTCTCCTTTCAGCAATATTACGTTACATTCAAGTCCGTTATATGTGCAACCCCAACTTTCGAAATGGATGAAAGAATGTCTTCCAAATCATGTATTTTATGGTGTTGATGTCACAAAGCAGCAAACTTATCCAGAATGCTAGTGCAGGAAAACTCGGTACATGTTCCCTGTCTGATCAAAGCATACAGAACCCCACAACCATCTCTCATCTACTTTCCGAACCCAGCTATTTTGGGCTAGTTAGCCGGGGACAGACAACAATTTGGTTAAGCAATAAAGAAGTGTCGTTATCATCTCTGAATAAATAAGTGCAATGAAGTTCTGCAGATGCTACTATCATCACGAGGATCATTGTCAGGTAGACATACCCAGAAGGACGTAGTTACAAAAACGATCTTGATAATAAACTACTGTACGGAAGCAAAGTTGGTTTCAGAAACCATTGAGTTTGAAGCACAAAAAAGTTATTTAAGTAAAACTGAGCACTCATTGCAGTAAGATGAGCATTACCTCATTTAATGGAAGCTGGACTCCCACTTGTGATGCAGTGGACCGCAAGTTGGCGAATCTCCGCAGTTCCCTTTCAGCAATCTTAGGAAGGATATAATCGTCTGAGCCACAAAGAACAGAGGGTTTCAGAGAAGACAAGCTTCTCATTAATTGGATCAACGTCTAAGCTATTGCATACTTCATTCTTTTAACTATTACAAAAAATGAAACTATCAATTTGCAAAAAAAAAAAAAAAAAAAAAAGGACAATCGCAATTGGAGTTATCCACTATAGATGCCGAATCACAAGAAACAGGTCAGATATGTGCATGAAATAGAATTCATATCACCTGTCTTCTCAGGAGGCCAATCAAGAAATTCAGTGCATATTTGCTGAAGCTGGCTGCGGCTATATGGATACAATGCAAGAATCCTGCAACAAATATCTTACTTTTCAGACTTCTTGGTTCATAACTAACATGTATACAGATACCAGCACAATGTAATGAGGTAAAACTTTAACCGTTAAGGCAAAAGGGAAAAGCAAGAAAATGGAGGAAAAGGAGAAAACAGTGCAACTTCGTAAATGCTGTCTCAAATAAGAATCTACCGCTGTACAGCATCAGATTCCGCTGAATGGCACTTTGGTTTCAGATATGCATTTAATACTTGCAATGTCTGCCTTATCATTTGTGAAGGGCATTTGCTTCCTAATGCAAAAAGGAAAAATAGCAGGGATTAACATAAAAATGATAACTACATATTAGTCAACACCGGATTATTTTCTTTTCCTTATTTTTCCTCTTTCCGAGGGACTCACCATTAGTATTTTTATACTCTGCAGCATTTTCTCTATCATTGCGTTTGTCATCTTCAATCTTTTTCTTAGAACCTTTTTGCTTCTTTACGAAGGAAAATCCTTCTGATGCAATCCATTGAAGAACAGCACTATCACCAACTGATTTAACAATCTGACAAGCTGACTCCTATCAACACAAAAGCATGCCATACCATAAGCATCAGATTTTAACCCATTTCAGTCATAGACATGTTAAATTGAGAGGAAAAATAATGCCTGTCGGATACAAGAAACAAAATTTCCAAAACTTACCCGACCAAGCCCATAAACTCCTTCAGAATAATCACCACCAAGAATAACAGCCAGCGTTATCTGGAAAAAGTAAAAGCCAAAAAGCAAGCCCCAACAAATACATCAGAAATTTAGACAATGAGTTGCCACTGTTGATCTGAGCGAGGTCAATAAAATTCTGACGCCATTAGACTCCGTGGAATCAGAAAGATTTACAGTTTCTCCATTCACATCATTTATCAGGACATAATACTTGCAAGTTACAACAAATTTCCTAACAGGTGATCATATCATTGTATTCTGAAGTCTAGAATAAAACTAAGAAATGAAATAAGTTTTCTTTCCCCACAAGATTGAATGGATGCCAAGTATCAAGACCGAGAACAATATTCTTTCCATTGTAACCAATAGTGCTGGAAGAAAAAAGAAAAAGAATTACCAAGGAGTTCCTTCCAAGTCCAAGCTTTCTCTCAATATCATCCATTTCATAGCAAACAAGATACCCGCCTTCCCCTGAATTTCGCAAACTAGAAGTATGAGTACATCAAAATAATTAAAAGCCTAAACCAAGAGTCAAAAGAAAAGACCAAACAAATAATAGCTCAATTCTCACCGAGGCAAATATCTCTATACACTGTCCTTGCCCCAAATAGGAAGGCATCAGAATCTGATGTGAAACATCCATCCTGATAATTACAATCAGTACTGTGTGATACAAAATGAGGTTGCTCCAGCGAAAACAAACAATAATTGTTATGGTAATAATTTTTTAAAAGAACAGAGTATTAGAAACACAGTTATATCAGGAAAAACTAGCTTAGTTCTCTGAAATGAAGCATGACTAGCATAATGGATCAATGACTTCCACTTACACAGAATGATTCATAGTTTAATAGTGCGCATTGAGCTTCAGCCTCCTCAATCCTGAAAATTTTGCAGATTCTAACAGTCAATAGTTGCAAAGAGTTACTTTCTACACTCCAACAGTTATAAGCATCATATCACACAACTCATCAAAGGACTGTCAATTCACAATTCAAGGCACTGTTATCACATGGGATGACCTTGTTTCTGAAAATGTATATTCTTTCAAGTATAGATACCTGGAGCAAGTTAAGATGTAAAACTAACGTCTGATAATATCCGATAAAACAGGAGATGACAATCATCTGAAAAGATAGTTGATCTCCTTTTATCATTTACATGAATTTTTGCTTTCTAACAGATCAATAGCATGAAAAAGACCAAATGCATAAGTAAAGAGTTACCCATCTAAACACGGAATTCCAAGTGCATTTCCAAGAACTTTAGCCTCCTTTATCATGCGTGAAAATACAGATCCTGCGTTTCTTCGTATTGATGACGGTTTAATCGCCTCATCTTGAGTGAGCTACATTATATAAAGCTAGTGTATAATGAGCAAAGTAATACAGAATGTAGGTAAGCAAATAATTAAAGAAGGAGTGTGGGCAGGAGGATGGGCAGAAGCAGATAAGCGAAAACAGATAATTAAGTAGTCTTACCACATTTCCAGGATTTAGTCGCCTTCTATAAGTAGATGATTTGATAGCAGGAATGGCTCCATCTGGAAAAGGAAAAAGTGCCACTGAGATGTGTATCATGTATTAAGTACGGTCGATCCCTATACTCCAACACCCACAATATGCACATTCCAACACATTACAACCAACACCAACTACGCCCCAGTCCCAACCAAGTTGGGTCAGCCAAGACATTCCAACACCATAGACATGCTTAGTTTTCAAGACTTCAACAGAGACCTTAAAGACTTCAAATTTCTTTGGCTAACTATGTTGGTACGAAGGATAATATTTTCCAGAAAATGTTTTCTAACTTTTCCATGTTTGGTTAGTCAAAATGTTTTGGAAAATATTTTCTCTAGGAAAACAAACTCCTTAAAAATCATCCCCCACCTTGACAACCAAAGCTCACAACCCATTCCCAGACCCCATAGTGATTGCCTAGATTACATATAAATAAATGCTCTAGGGACAATATTTTCTGGTTACTTACCAAACACCAGAAAATAAGTTTAAAAACCTCTTATTTTCAGGAAAAAGATTTTCTTTCATGCCAAACATACCCTAAATAGACATTTCCCCGGAACTGCTAAACTGTGTGAAGCAACAATACTTTTGTAGGTGGTGAGCGGCAACTTGATAGTTGCATAGCAGCATCTATATGGAACCAAACTCAAATCTCAATCTATACTTAAGAATCTTCACCATCTTACACAGTAAACTAATTATGAATGCAGCAATAGCAAGTAAAGTACTTCTTAATTGAAAATAAGTGAAGTATAGATTTTCACAAAGTAAGAAAATAAATTACCGGTGACAAAGATGAGGCTACAATTCAAAGCAATGAGAGCTCTAAGGCGGTGGAAGAGACCCCTGAGATAAAGCTTGTCTTTGATGGCACAGTGGGATTTGTTGACATTTTGAAGTTGAACTATCCAGCAAGAAAGATCTATACATACCCTCTTGTTCCTTTTACACGCACCAAACCCCGAATTGATTAGAAGAACCACAACAAGTAAAAGATTGTGGTGTTTTGGAAAAATAAAAAAGGTAGGGGTGAAGTTGGAGCAGAAGACTTACTGGAGATGATGAAGAGGAAGAGTTTTCTTGCAAGATTCTAATATGTCCCAAAGATTCTTTACGCCCATCCTTCTGTTCCCGTCCCTATACAGTTCTTGCTATCTGGGGCACTTTAACAACTGCTAAGAACATAGGCCATAGCGGTGTCGATTTATCAGAGAAATAACCGTTGTTTTTGAATTTTGATTTGTACTATTTCGACTACTTCCACAATTTATAGGGGCTGTTTTAACAGCTGCTCCAGTGCAAGTAGGAAATAAGATAAATTATAATTTTAGTCCCTCAACTGTATGTTTTCTCTCTTGTTAGCCCCCAACTTTCTTTTTTTTGACCACAAAGCTAGTCCTCCCATTAAATGTCGACAATGCCTTTATTTTTTTTTAGTGATTTTTAATAATTTCATTCATCTAAGCTTGCTTTCATATCTTCTTTCAAGTGGTAGACTTCCAAAAAATCGTACATTCATTGATTCACTTGAAGATGAGTTGTTTTGCTAGATAACATCACATTACGGATGAGAAAATTAAGCTTGCGCTTGACAATTGAAGCTCAGCTAGTTGAGCTAATAAAAAGAAAGATACATTGCATAGAGAAGTTGCACAACTCATCCAAGTGAACAATGTGCTTCAGCAAACCCTCTATAGTCGTCGTTGTGCTATCTTTTCACATTTTCTTTCTGAGAGAACCCAGTATCTAAGGAATTCACATTTGATTTACTGTCTTCGAGTTTATGGCTTAGCCCATAACCATTGAACTAAATAGGTTGGTTGGCTCTGCATGTGTGAATCTAGGTATGGGTTTGAAGTCCACTAACGTCAGATAAGGCAGTTATTGTTTTTAACTAACCACAATGTGATGTCCGAATCCGCTTGTGCACGCGTCAACTAATTATACGCGTCAACTAATTATTGAGTAATTGTTACCTTTGACCAGCATGTATATGGAGTATCTGTATCTTCCAAAGCTAAAACAAATTGTAAGAATTCAATTAATTCGCCTCTGTTGGGTCTGCTATGTAGAAAGCGAAGTGGCAGGGGATGGGTGCACACGAGCTCCACTTCAACCATGAGCAACGGTATGCGGGACGCATCCGCTGTAGCTATGAGCACTAGGTGGAAGCGACACACAAAATCATCTTCAATTGATAGTTGTCAAATTAGTCAATTAATGTGCCAATAGTTCCACAAGACACACAAAGGGGGGGCTACTGTATAAGACCCAGGACTCACGAGCAACTGCTTTAGCAAAGATAAAATAAAAAATAAAATTTAAAAAAAAAAAAACAAGGAGAATCAGCCTAGCTGGCTTTCATCATTGTAATAAAGCACGCAGGAAGTGTCATTTTTATTTTATGGAACATTGTCATTACAATGTCACACTGGTTCGAATGAAAAATAACCATGAAATGCACGATTCAGAATCCAAATACAGGAGGTGATGTGATCATCTATCGAACAGAAAACTACTATAGTTGCTTTATCAACAAGACTAGTAGTCTTTTGTTCCAAAATTCTTGCACCAGAGCTGAGAAGGTATGGGACGTACTGGAAGATGTGGCCTTTGCTGCAAAACAAAAAGCTTGTTATTGCATGAATATCAAATATTCCAGCGGAAAAAAAGTTAAGAGAGACAGATACACACGCGCACACACACAAAAGAGAGGGGGGATGGGGGGCAGATTGCCAAGGATTAATCAAAATCAATTGGTGTCACAAAAACACAAACTTGCACGCTGATCTCTGAGCGAGTGGAGAGTAAGAAAATGAAAGGAAACAAGAGCAGACTGATAACAAAATAAATACAAAGGTAGACAAAAGGAAAAAGGACCACTAAACACTATTCTAGAAAATATCAATTAGTCTTTGAAATGGAAAAAGGCCACCATCTACTAGATAAAAGAGACTCCATATCAGCTCTGAACTGAGGCTTCAAACTCGATAAAAAGCTTAAACATTGGTTAGGAAAATCTTCTTTCCTCATACCAAATGTTTCAAGTAGTTCTTTTTTTTTTTTTTTGATAGCCCTGGGTCAGAGTCTCTTAGAGCCCCGACTAATCCCAGGGGTGCACAGGCCCTCGGCAAGGAGTTTCCCGCAAGTGCACCACGGTTAAATCTACCCAGTCTGATGGCCCTCGGAAATTGTTTGCACCCAGTGGGTTTCGAACTTGAGACCTTGAAAGGGAGCAAACCCCAAGGCTCAAGTCAATTGCCACCAGGCCAACCCCTGAGGGTTTAGTTCTTTTTTTTTCATTGTAATCTTTCGAAATTGCTTAAAACAGACCTGTTTGAGCAATGATTATATATTCACTTTACCTAAACAAGAATGCCAAATTAGAGGTCCGACCTTTTTGTCAAGGAACAAAGCCAAGATGATAGATAACATCAGAAGGAAAGGAAAAGGCAAGACAGAGAGAACAGTAAGAAAGGGGACAAGAAGTCTCATCAACAAGCAACCTCCCCTTCCTCTCTTTTTCGCCTAGAAGGATCAACAGTTTCCCAGAGTTACCCGATCTGCGGGTGGGAGCTAAAAGTTCGAGGGGGACAATTTCTAAAATTTGTGTTCAGAGCATAACTAGAGTATCCAAAAGAACTACTACAGTATTTTTATATGTAAAATTTTCTTTTTCAAAAGTTATATATTTATGATAGCTAGCAACTTAGACATCAATAATTCTTTAAGAGTGACAGCTCATATGTAAGACAACAGAAAATAAACTGACACTTTGTAAAAACTTTGGAAAGGAAATAAAAATTGTACACACGGCAGAAAATTTACTGTGTTTGATGTAATTCCACATCAATAGAATGGAAGCTACACTTTCTTGTTGCCTTTATCATAGGAGACCAACTCTGAATGGCTTGGCTTTTCTCTGAAACTTAAGTCTTTGTCACACCAAAAGATAGAGAATGTGAATGGCTTAGCCAGGATTGACACACTTGTACTATTGAGTTCATAAACTATATGTGTATTCAGCTTGAATTCTACCTATTTTCTATTTGTTCGAAGATCCAAGACCTAAGTAGAAGAATTAGGTATCCTATGGAAGGAGCAAAAAATGAAACACAGATTAAAAATGTTTCACCATGACCATGTCAACTCTGCTTAATTTGACTTTCTTGCTAGACTTTTTCTGCACATCTAACAGAATAGAATTACTGAGCATTTCTGATATCCAAGCAAACGCAGCCTGAAGTGAAGGATAAGTAAAGTACTTATCTTAGCCAACATGATATTTTCCATGGAAGAAGACTCCAGGTAAGAGAATATTGGATTAGATCCACGGAATGTAATCCTAGCACTATCAGTTTCTATTGATACCAAATTTTGTGATTTCTGCTGTTTCCTTAGAAATCATAATCAGAATGATATAGAACCAAACTTTACTTGTTATATAAATCTTAATTACATGTAAAATAGATCTATGAAAGTAGTTATAGTCATACACACTTCTCAGAGACTTATAAAGACATTTTTTATTCCTTGGAAGATAAGACTATGGATATAGAAAAGGGGGTTTAAGAGTTGAGATAGATACCCAATCTTTGGCACTGGAGTTGCACCTAGTTTCAAAAGGCTGGTATTCTTATTTTCTTTTAATAACCGTGATGTCCGGACCAGCATGCACGCACCTCAACCAATTCCACGTGATATCTGTCACCCCCCCCCCCGGCGACAACAAGTACCATGTAACTCTATCCACCAACGCTTGGAGCCTTGGATAGATGGGAAGAAATCACATAGTGTTTTTTGCCTCCGGGGGATTTGAACCTAAGACCTCATGGTTCTCACCCGCTTCATTGACCACTGGGCCACACCCTTAGGTGTGGTATTGTCAAAGGAGAAAGCTCTAAAAAGCACTCTAGGTCTATTGGGGCTTATTGCGCAAGGCGCAATTTAAGTGTGGGCTTTAGTTAAAAAAGACACAATGAATAAAAAAAGTAAAAATATATATGTAATGCAAGAAAATAGTAACAAATTCATTCAAGTGTGTTCCTAACGATTAATATATTCTTCGCCTATTATATTTATAGTTTAGTACTGCTTGATTCAAGATAAAACTCAGGGGTAATGAGGTACACGTCTTAGTGCCTGCGAAGCACCATCTTTGAGCTTTTCTGAGCTTTAGGGCTTAAGCGCGCCTTATATGAGCTTTTGACAACACTACTTAGGTGCTAAAAGGCTGGTATTAGAATGACCTAAAAGGTAGTAAAATAAAGGTAATTCCCGAGGCAGGATTATCCATAGTTTGACCAATCAATCCAAGAACCCTGTTAGTTTAACATCAAGGCTCTGAGATTGAGCATTCAACTTTTGATCGGGTTTTGACCATGCATTTCTAATTCCTGCCAGCACCAGCCAATATTGTTCCACACTCAAAATAACTAAATCATCCCACGTTTCCATATAACTAAATCTATTCCTCGTTGTGCCAAAGCACAAAATATAATACTTGCCTTCTGCCCTAAAAAGACTAAAGCTAAAACTCAAGATGAGATGCTTATCAAATTTATGAAAAGTACCACAAATCAGTCTTCGCCACAATTTCCAAACACCTATCAATACATTTCAGATTTGTTGGGGGGGAGGGGGTGGTATAGAGTTGGCTAAACTGACCTCAAGCTCGGCGGATTTCAAAGCCACAGGAATGCAGATGAGTACGATTCCGGCAAGGGCAATAGCGGTATTGCGCTGCCAATGCTTGGGCCTACAGTAGGGCCCACCACTCATACTCCAGACCTTAGCCCTGAAGTCTCCACCATGAGAATGGTCTCCTCCGCCGGCCATTTTCCGTATACAGCTGATGAGAAGCTTTGGAGAGTGGTTGGAAGTACAGAACAGAAGATCAGATCAATTGGCGTTGCAGGACTCGTCTCCAATAATTCGTATTATGGTATATAAGCCCTAAGGTCCGTGCTATTTGGATGCTCCGAAGTCCGTATAAGGGTCACTCGGTGTTTTATGGACCCGACTGAAATTAGGATCGGGTTTCACATAAGACTTTGTTTGGATGGGAAAACTGAGAAGGAAGCAAAATTCAATACATGAGTAAATCAAAATTCCAGAGAAAAAAAGATAATTGTTATGAAACAATAAAAGAAGAACAACAATATTACAGAGAAAGAGAGAGAAAAAATTCTTATTGAATTTTGGGATGATTTATAATAGAATAGGACCCCTCTATTTATGGGCAAAGAGTGACTTAGTCACCAAGTAAAATCTCTAAGATCTCTTTAAAATATAGACATTCACCTTTAATAGGATTCTATTTATAACACTTCCCCTTGAATGTCTATTCAACAAATAATGTGCCTCAAAGTAAAATCCCTAAGATCTCTCTAAAATATAGACATTCACCTTTAATAGGATTCTATTTATAACACTTCCCCTTGAATGTCTATTCAACAAATAATGTGCCTCGTTAAAACCTTAACTAAAATAAAATCCAATGGGAAAAAAAATTCTAGCAAAGGAAAAAGAGTACACATGTTTAATAATACGCCTTTTGGTTGTCTCGTTAAAAATCTTGTAAGGAAAATCCAGTGGGACAAAACCTTGTAAGGGAAAAAGAGTGCAACGTGCATTAACTCCCCCTGATGAGAGTATCAATTCACATCCTTGAGTCTTCGCATCCCAATCTTGTACACTAGCTTCTTGAAGGTTGACGTCGGTAGAGGTTTTGTGAACAAATCAACCATATTATCACTTGAACGAATCTGTTGCACATTGATATCACCATTCTTTTGAAGATCATGTGTGAAAAATAACTTTGGTGAAATATGCTTTGTCCTATCTCTTTTTATTGATGCTCCCTTCAATTGGGCTATGCATGCTGCATTATCTTCATACAACATCGTGGTAGTTTGTCTCACTTCAAACCACATTTGTCTCGAATAAGATGTATTATAGACCTCAACCACACACATTCCCGACTTGCTTCATGAATAGTAATTATCTCAGCATGATTAGATGAAGTAGCCACGATTGATTGCTTAGTCGATCGCCAAGATATAGCAGTGCCTCCACAGGTAAACACATAACCTTTTTGAGATCGAGCCTTGTGTGGGGCAGATAAATACCCAGCATCGGCATAACCAACAAGATCCGGACTGCAATTATTGCCATAAAATAAGCTCATATAGATAGTCCTTTTTAGATACCGTAATATGTGTTTGATTCCATTCCAATGTCTCCTTGTAGGAGCAGAGCTATATCTTGCTAAGACATTGACTGAAAAAGTTATGTCAGGCCTTGTTGTATTAGCACGATACATTAGTGCACCAATTGCACTAAGATATGGTACTTCAAGATCAAGTAGCTCTTCATTCTTTTCTTGAGGTCGGAATGGATCCTTATTCTTATCAAATGATCGAACAACCATCAGAGTACGTAATGGATGTGCTCCATCCATGTAAAACCGTTTCAATACCTTCTCTATGTAGGTAAATTGATGAACAAAAACTCTGTTTGCCAAAATTTCAATTTTCAAACCAAGACATAATTTTGTCTTTCCGAGATCTTTCATCTCGAATTCCTTCTTTAAATAATCAATTGCCTTTTGGAGTTCTATAGGAATTCCAATAAGGTTTATGTCATTAACATATACGGCAAATACAACAAATTCTGATATTTTTTTATAAAAACACATGTAGAAATGGTATCATTTATATAACCTTCCTTTAATAAATACTCACTAAGACGATTATACAACATACGTCTTGATTGCTTTAGACCATACAAAGATCTTTGCAATTTGATTGAAAATATTTTTCGGGACTTTGAATTATGTGCATTAGGTGTTTTAAACCCCTCGGGAATTTTCATGTTATATCTCATTATTAAGTGAGCCATAAAGGTAGGCAGTAACCACATCCATTAAATGCATGTCAAGCTTTTCATGAACAACAAAACTAATGAGATAACAGAACGTTATAACATTCATAACGAGTGAATATGTCTCTTCAAATAATCGACACCAGGCCTTTGTGAAAATTCTTGTGCAACAAGGCGTGCCTTATATCTTTGTACCTCATTTTTCTCATTCCTCTTGCGTACAGAGACCCATTTATAGCCAACAGGCTTAACACCATTAGGTGTTTGGACTACAGACCCAAAAACTTCACGTTTCGTAAGTGAATTCAATTCTAATTGGACTGTTTCTTGCCATTTTGGCCAATCACGTCTTTGTCCACATTCTCCAACAGATTGAGGTTCAAGATCTTCACTATATTTCATAATGCCTAGATGCAACATTATATGCAAAGACATAATCCACCACTATATCCACTCGATTCAAATTTGTCTCAATATCGATTGGATTTATTGACAGTTCCTTATTTTCTTGAGTCTAGGGCTCAGTGGTTTCCCCATGAATCTCAGAATTTATTAAATCGTGGATTTCTTCATGAGACTCTTTCGTAGTGTCATTTTGATAATTTATTTTCCTTTTTCTAGGATTTCGAGAACCCAATGGTCTGCCACGTTTTAGGCGTGATTTTAACTCATTAGCTATGACACTAGAAGATTGTCCAATAGGGACATCAATACGGATTGGAACATTCCCTGCAGGGGTATGTGATTTTGTTATCCTTTTCAGATTGGTAAATGCGTCTGGCATTTGATTTGCTATTCTCTGTAAATGAATAATCTTTTGCACCTCTTTTTCACAAATAGAGGTACGTGGATCAAGATGAGACAATGATATTTTTTTTCCACAAAATTTTCTGTTTGGTTTCACCATTTTCTCCCCCTAATTTTGGGAAAAGTGTCTTATCGGATCGACAGTCTGCAAATCGAGCAGTGAATAAATCCTCCGTTAATATTTTAAGATAGCGAATAATGAAGGGCGATTCAAACCCAATATATATTCCTAACCTTCTTTGGGGACCCATTTTGGTGCGATATGGCGGTGCAACAGGCACATATACTAAAATTCTTAAATGGGATATATTAGGTTCATGACCCAAAACTAATTGCAACAAGGAATATTTAAGATAATTTATCGGTCTGAGACGAACTAATATTATTGCATGCAAAATGGCGTGACCCCAAACAGAAGTGGGCAGCCTCGTTATCATGAGTAACGGTCTTGCTATTAATTGCAGACATTTAATTAAAGACTTTGCAAGGCCATTTTGAGTGTGGACATGAGCTACAGGATGTTCCACTTTTATCCCAATTGATAAGCAATAATCATTAAATGCTTGGGATGAAAACTCAGCAGCATTATCAAGTCTAATAGACTTGATTGGATTATCGAGGAACTGCGCCCGTAATCGAATTATTTGTGCCATTAATTTTACAAACGCGAGGTTGCGAGATGATAATAGGCACACATGAGACCATCTAGAGGATGAATCTATTAAGACCATAAAATATCTAAAAACCCCACTAGGTGGGTGAATAGGTCCACAAATGTCCCATTGTATACATTCCAAAAACGTAGGGGACTCAATCCCAACATTTGTTGGTGATGGTCTAATAATTAACTTGCCTTGATAACAAGAAGTGCAAGAAAATTCATTATTTAAAAGAATCTTTAAATTCTTTAATGGATGCCCATTTGAGTTTTCTATAATTCGTCTCATCATAATTGATCCAGGATGTCACAATCGATCATGCCAAAGTACAAAAATGTTGGAACCAGTAACTTTATGGTTTACAATAGAATGTGTTTCAATTGCACTAATTCTGGTCCAATACAGGCCGCAAGATAAAGATGAGAATTTCTCAATTACCCTTTTCTGGCCAGAGACATTCTTGGTAATGATGAGATATTCAAAATTATTTGCATCTATTGTCTCAATATGATATCCATTTCGGCGGATATCTTTAAAACTCAACAAGTTCTTCTTGGACTTGGAAGATAACATTGCATTCTCTATGATAAGTATTGTTCCCTTAGGCAAAGTTATAGTAGCTCTTCCAGAGCCTTCAATTACTTTACTACTACCAGAAATTGTAGTAACATCTGCCTTACACATACTTAAATGAGAGAAATATCTCTTCTCTTTGAATATTGTATGTGTCGTACATGAATCAACTAAACAAATATTTTTAGAATTAAACATTGATCCAAGTTTGCTTTGTGAGGTATCCATATTTTCTTCTCATGGTTTGACATACAAAAGAAATATACGAATAAATAATAGTATATTCTTGTCGATTAAATACAACAACAACAACAACAACAACAACAACAACAACAACAAACCCAGTTTGATCCCACCATGTGGGGTCTGGGGAGGGTAGTTTGTACGCAGATCTTACCCCTACCTAATGCAGAATAATACATGAGAAGGCTTTTACCATCGAAGCCATTACCGTTTGTTCATAAATTTGTTCAAGCATTTAATAAGGGAGCTAATAATGAAAAAGATAAGGACATTTAGTAGAATTAAATACCATACATCTAAATAATACTATTAACACAGTGTGAAATTGCAATTGTAGAAGAAAAGAAAACAAACTAATTTAAAAATTAGTTTACGAGCACACATTGTATAAAACAAATATTAAACAAATTATAAGCTAACTGTCATTATACAACAACGTCGAAACAAGGATAACCATATTTTCCTGCCCATTATTCTGACCACATGGACGTGATCTCTCATGTCCTCAATCATATACATGTACATTGTCCAATGCAAATCAAATTTTCCTTTATGTTTTAACTCCAACGTTAAGAAGTCGATAGATGTGCAAACATTTACTTTAATAGAGGAAAATTTCCATGAAGAGGGTTTGTTAAAGGGAGACTACATAAAAGAGTAAATTCTTTAAAATACTTAATTGATTGTATAAAACAAATATTATATTTAATCAAAAGGAACTAACACTATTTCATAAATCAAATAATACTAACTGATACTAATGACTACTACTCATGTAAAGAACTATAATTATATGATGTTTATTCATTAACTACTACGAATAGGCAAAAATAAAAATTAAATTACTCAATCATCTTTAACCACGGATCCATCACCAATCAAGTGGTCTATTTTTTCATCAGGGTGCTCAAAGAAGTCGGCCACATCCAAGTGGGTGATGTCAAAATCATTGCCAGAGACAAAATTGGCTTCAGGGACTTTATTCTTTAGAAATGCTTGATAAAGCTCAACCAATGTCTTGGTACGCGATAAATATTTGCCCAATGCCCTTTTCCACCGCAACGATAACATTCAGTTTCTGAATCATTTACCTTTGGCTTCTCATATTTCCCTTTTCACTTTTGGTGGTTATTTTTCTTTGGGGGTGATCAACACCAGGAAAGTTTCTTCCTTGTCTAGGACCACGACCATTAATAGAGCCATGGCTTTTTCCATGCTTATCATAATGGGATATGCCTCATCCACTTCAGGCAATGGTGTAGACCCAGTGGATCGGTTTTCGTGATTTCTCATGAGCAAGTCGTTATTTCGTGCAGCCACAAGAAGAAGAGAAATCAACTCAGAGTACTTCTTGAAACCTTTATCTCGGTATTGTTGCAAGACCATATTGGAGGCATGAAACATTGAGAACGTTTTTTCAAGCATATCATAGTCAGTGATAGTATCTCCACAAAGTTTCAATTTAAAAGTAATTCTGAACATCGCAGAATTATATTCAGGAACAGACTTAAAGTCTCGGAGCCTCAGATGAGCCCAATCATATCGTGCTTATGGAAGAGTGATCAACTTTAAGTTGCCATATCTTTCCTTTAAGCCATTTCATAAAGCAAGTGGATCTTTGACTGTGAGATATTCAATTTTCAACCCTTCATCAAGGTGATGGCGCAAGAAAATCAAGGCCTTAGCACAGTCTTGGGTAGATGATTTATTTTTATCTTTAATGGCGTCTCCAAGACCCATTGCATCTAAATGGATTTTAGCAATCAACACACATGTCATATAGTTCTTGCCCGAAATTTCAAGTGCAACGAACTTTCTTTTGATAATATCAGTCATAACTAAAAAGAGGAGAAAAATTATATCTTAATCTTCTCAAAGATCTTCTTGAGACGGTAGAGTCTCGTGCTGATAACGTATTATGAAACAATAAAAGAAGAAGAACAATATTGCAGAGAAAGAGAGAGAGGAAATTATTATTGAATTTTGGGATGATTTACAATGGAATAGGACCCCTTTATTTATAGGAAAAGAGTGACTTAGCCACCAAGTAAAATCCCTAAGATCTCTCTAAAATATAAACATTCACCTTAAATAGAATTCTATTTATAACAATAATTATAAATCAAAAGGGAAAATAACAATTTTGGTCTTATTGCGTAGTTCTATTTTTAGTCCTTGAATTATTATTTTGAATACTCTAAACTTTAAATTATAACCCAATCAAGAAATTTTAGTCCCTCAAATAACTAAACTAAGGAAACTAGTAAAACTTAACAACAAAATTTTTATTTAAATTTTTTTAGAAAAATAAATAAAAAGGAAAAAATTTACACTTGAACCTCGTTCTCAAGTTTCAATGTGCTAATGTAATTTGCAAAACTGTTGAAGACGTGTGTTTACCCTAAAAATCTGAGTAACAATTAAACTTATGTTGAGGTTTAAAAAATATATAATTTAATCCAATACTGATTGATAATCGAGAAGATAAGTGTGTGAATTAAGTAATTAAGATAGATCAAACCAGTGCGTGAGCAAGCCTCGACCTCGAGCCAAGACAACCTCGAGAAGACTTCAAATGAACAGTAGAGTAAAGTAAAGAGAAAGAAAAGAGCAATTATGAGAGATGAGCACAAAAAGTAAGATTGTATATTCTTTGCCAATGATTGATGATCTTTACAAATGAATGGGCTCCCCCTTGTATAATAGGGGAGTCCTAAATAAGGTACATTTCTATTTCTGGCAGGGAATCTAATTTGTACAGCTGTCTAACAGATTTGTACAAATTCGTACAAATTCATTCCGAGATTTACGCCTTGATCTATGTGCCATTGTGAAATTCCCGCCCATTCTGGTGCAATCCTAAAACGGTATCATTTAGAGGTAGCTTATACTTGGCCCACCGATGCTGTGTGATTTGGTTCTCGAGGTCTGCTCTTCTTCACTAGCCTCGAGCTTGATATATCTTGATTCATCTGAACTCGATCTCGGGGTGACCTCTTCGAGCTTATGAAATCGGGCACACCTAATTTCGACCGTGTACAGATAGTCCCCGCGTTTCTTAGAATAAAATGATAAGAAACGGTTTGAATATCGAATTTCCGAAGTCCTTGATAATGACATCATCATCATGACGCACGTGTTGAAGTGACTGAAACGTCGCATTGGTTCGCTTTCCCAAAATATTAAATGTGCGTCAGCGCTGGTCGGCCACTAGTGCCAACGGATGGTCATCGGTTTCCTATAAATACTTGGCCATTTGAATCATTGAGGATTTTTACTCCCATTTGTATCTCTTCTTCTCCTCTTCCGCCACCGATTCTTCCGCTTTCTTGATGCTAAAAACCCGCCAAATATTATCTCATTCCACCTATTTCTACCAGAATCAATGGCTAAAACTTCTAAAGTTGTCCCTCAAAAAGAGGGAGCCTCCTCTTCTTCCTCCCGTCCGACCAGTGGTAAGGCGCCGGCCCTTCACAAAATCGTTCCCGGAGGCTGTACCCTGAAGAAAGACTTCACCGTCGAGAATCCGCCCGATGTTCCCGATCGACGTCAGCTTGCTTCGAGATACATATGCTCGATAACAAAGAAACACCTTGATGTCGTGAGGAAGGAATGTGGCTGGGGGGACGAGGTCATGATACAGATCCCCACTCGTGAAGAGGATATTACTACCCACGTGGAAGGGTTCTTAAGTGTATACACTTATCCCTTCACGTTGGGTCCCCTCGATCCAATTGTGATCGAATTTTGCAGAAGATACCAGGTTACCCTGGGTCAAATCCACCCATATTTTTGGCGGATAGTGATAATGCTCTGATTCTTTATCAGCAAAGCCGAGGGGCTCGAGTTCACCCTTAGCCATCCCATCTGTTTGTACCTGCCTCAACGCTTTCGAGGACTAATCAAACTCCAACGCCGGTCTACCATATCCTTTTCCGCCAGCAATGACGAGGATAGGGATCGAGTCTCGATGAGCCGGTTCATCCGAGTGAGGACCATCGATGTCATACCCGAGGAACAAATGTCGTTCCCCGAGAAGTGAAACTTCGACCGTAAGTGGATCTTGTTTCCTTAGCACCTTTCTGCATTTATCCTTTGCATAACGTTCTTTCCTTCATTTTCAGCGGTCCCTTGTATGCCTCATGCAGTCCCCGGTCTCGAGAACTGGATCTGGAAGCTGGCTGCTACCTTCTCGTATGATAAACACAAGTGGCGTGACTTGTCGAAGGGCAAGTGGGAAGCAAAACACCATGATAAAATCCTCAATATTCCCTTCTTCATTGAAGAGTCCTCCTTCCTCACACTTGGTTTTTATTTGTGCAGGCATTGGTGATTTTTTCGAGATGAGACCGGCCCCTCTCGAAGAGAAGACGGGGGTACCTGACCCCAAAGCCGAAAAAGGACAACAAAAGGAAAAGGGCTTCGAAGCCTGAAGACCTTCAACATAAAGAGGGTCCTGCTCGGAGGCGCAAGAAGAACGTCGTTCATGTGGACATAGATTCAGTCCACCAGTTCTTGGATGACGAGGCTGATGAGGTCGAAAATTCGGCTCTGATGACCCAAACCAGAAAATCGGCCGAAGATGCTAAGCCCTCCGAGCCAGAGATCACACCCCAAGGTCAGCAGACCTCGAAGGATGAAAAGGAAAAATCTCCTGAATCGCCCGAGGTTACAACTGCTCTACAGCCTCCGACGAGTACCACAAAGAAGGCAAGTTTTGAAATGCCCACGACCGAACATAGCTCCTCGGGCGACCTGCCCGGGTCCTTGACAATGGGTCATTCTTCATCTTTACCAGCCTACTCCCAAGAAACCATAAGGGATGCTCATGCCCTGAAAATGATCGAGTTAGGCGGAGCCCCTAGTGAGGATGATCCTTTCCAGGGTTGTTTCACTGGGGTCAATGATGCCAAATTCATTGATGCGTCCTCGACCCTCGAAGAGGCTCAACGTCTCTTCTCTAAGGTAAGCCTCAACCTTTAATATTGCAATTTCCTTAATGTCGCATTTTTCTTCCTTGCTTGACTGTTCATTCCCTTTTCTTTATAGGCTTTTATCAAGTTCAAGGCCGAGATAAGACAATGTGAGGCTGAGCTTAACAAATCCTTAGGTGAAGAAAAAACCTTGAGGATCCTTTGTGATCAAAAGGAGGATGAGCTTAAGGATCTTCGGTCGGATTTGAACAAGGCTCGAGAATATAAGGACGAGTTGGAAAAGCAGGTAACTAATGTTTTGAAAAAGTATGGACTTCCCCTCCCAACTTCGGAGGCTAATACTTTGATGTATCAACTGCAGCAGAAAATGGAGATGTTGGAGCAGCTTCAAGGTAAGGTTGGCCGGGTTAGTGCCGAGTGCAACCAATGGAAAGAAAAGATGGACCTCCTGGTTGTGGCGAAGGAAGCTGTTTTGACTAAACTAGTTGCTGCTAAGACTCGACTTCAAAACTCCAAAGAGAGCAGTTCAACCCAGGGCGGAAAAATTGCTGAGCTCGAGGATAATCTTGCCAAGGCCGAAGCCGAAGTTGTTGAAGTCAGGGCCGAGGCCAAGAGGATTCAGATTACGGCTGATAAAACTATTGTCGTATATTTGAAAGACACCGACGTTGCTCAAATGGAGCTGAGAGAAGCTGTTGCTCGGGAAAGGTGAAGCAACGACTATTCCAGGTGCCGATCTCTCGGAGAGACTCTCGAGGAGGTACATACTAGGGGCCTCGATCTCTCCGAAGAGATAGACAAAGCAAAGGCAGATGAAGCTGGTGCCCGATTTCTCATCTCCTCCTCCGATGATGATGATATCGAAGAAGGCCAAGGTGGGCCTGAAAATGAAGAGGGGGCCGATGAAGAGACCACCCCCGAGGGAGAAGCGGTTCCGGGAGGAGATGCTGCCCCCGAGGGCGGGGATGTTCCCTCGGTGTAGTTAGGGACTTCCTCTCTGTATTTCTTTTTGTTTAACTCTTTATACATACCATCTTTTGAATGTATATATAAAGAAGAATTTTCCTTAAATGTTTTCTCAATTTCTCTTGCTATTCATTCTTCGAGCTGCATATTCGAGATTCCTCCTTAAGTGGTTCCTTGGTATTTTTTCCTTTAAAATTTCTTGCACTAATTTCATCTTTCGAACGATGCATTCGAGATTCTATCTCGGATGGTTCCTTTGAATTTTCCAAGGTTAGGTTCAAATAAGATTTGAACCTTTGGGATATATACCCTTAGTGTCAAATGATCATAGCCCTTCGAACCATATTCGAAAATGTTTGTTTGGGCTCGGGGTGATTGAACCCTTGGGTTCGGATATGATGAAATTTTGAACCCTTAGTGTGTCGGCCCTTAGGCTCTTTTATGTTAGCCCTTAGGCTCTTTTATATCGGCCCTTAGGCTCTTTAATAGCGACTATACTTTTTCCATTTTTGGCTAAAGACTTAGTAAAAATTTCTCATGCCTTAGTATGTATGTTTTATACTCATTGGGTTTTCGAGGGTTCAACGATCGGAACCCAGATTTTCCTAACTTGTTTGTGTTGAGGTGATTTAACACCTCGGAGGTTGATGTTATTGAAGCCTTTAAATTATTTGGGGGTTGATGTCACGACCTAAATTCCCAACCTTAGGGATCGTGATGGAGCCTAACACCCAACTTGCTAGGCAAGCCAATGTTAGAATTGAGTAGCTAACTTCCTTTGATTATCTTATTAAACATCAATAAATAAATCTAACGTAAACTTAATTTAAATGATTTCCAATGATAAAATAATAAACAATTGAATAAAAATGAACCGTGAATTAATTATATAAATAACTCTAAGACTACCCAGGATCTGGTGTCACAATTCATGAACTACTAAAGAATACTACAAATACTGGACCGAAAGAAATATTGTAATTGTTTTGAATAAAATAAACAGCGTTTATGGAAGTAGGAGAAGACTCTCGGGATCTGCGAACGCCGACAGATATACCTCGTACCTCCAAATAAATGAATAGCCGCTCTAAATATCTCTATTGTTGGTCGATCCCTGGATCTGCACAAAAGAGTGCAGAGTGTAGTATCAGTACAACCGACCCCATGTACTAAGTAAGTGTCGAGCCTAACCTCGACGAAGTAGTGACGAGGCTACGGCGGGGCATTAACAACATATAACTTGTGACAATAATATATACTATAATGAAATAAAACAATTCTACACGAACAAGAAAAATATAAGTGAGACAATAAATATAAAGCAAGAAGGAAATCTAAACAAATAATTAAGTACTGCAACAACAATGAAATAACTCAGCCGCCTTTTCCAGGCCTCAGTTATAACCAACTCTCAAATAATTTCCAAGGTTCCAAACTTTAACTTTAGATAAAAGTAGTGCTAAAATATGAAAAATAGTAATATAAAATAGTAAGTTTTCAAATCTTTGTTTTTCTTTGAAAATCAGTAAAAATATAAATGTCCTCCCTTATCGCTCCTTGTTGCGGCATGCAACCCGTTCCCACCTGTCCACCCTTATTGCTCCTCCCTATAAATATATCACCCTTATTACTCCTGTTGCGGCGTGCAACCCGATCCCACCTGTCCACCCTTATCACTCCTTGTTGCGGCGTGCAACCCGCTCCCACCAAACAATCACATCTCTTTATTTATAAAAAGGATTTTCATAATTTAAGTTAAAGTCTTTCACAATATTTATGTCTCAACAATTGAAAACGAAACAAGTTTCACTTTAAATAATAGAAAGAGAAAAATATGAAATAATGACAATAAAACAATGAGTGTTCCAACCTTTAATTTATAAACAATAAAAAATATAAATGTCCTCCCCTATCGCTCCTTATTGCGGCGTGCAACCCGATCCCACCTGCCCACCCTTATTGCTCCTCCCTATATATATATATATATATATATATATAT
>MDKJ01094630.1:0-12022 GCA_005239525.1 Nicotiana knightiana
TCATAGGATAGTATACCATTTAAATGAGTTTCAAAGTAAAGCATGAACCAGAAAAAACGTAAACACCTTTAGATGATAGGTTAATAAAATCATGAAGCCCTTCTGTCTTCTTTGATTCCTAGCACACCACAATATGCACTATATGTTAATTAGTCTTATGTAATCTTGAACAAATGTTGTACCAGAACCTTTTCTCTGAACCTGTATGTGACCCTGTTTATTGTATGCTCCCCCTATATGCTTCATACTTGTCCCCTACCCCTCAGTCCCTGCTTGTGAGTGTTAAACTGATTTGGTTCTTGTTTCTTGTTCTATATGTATTGTTCTCATCCTGAGACTCTGATTGTCTTACCCTCTTCCCTTTCAAACTGTTTTTCACTGAGTAACACTCTTGTTTTTCAAAACTTATTTCAAATAAGTTATTTTCAAAAGTTATTTTCCTGCTTGATCTTTTCAAAACTATGAGCACTTCCACTATACTCTTAGACCTTAAGTTCTGCCCCATCTATGTGAGCATTTCCTTGGGACCCTTGAGCTCCCTCTGAACTTTGACACACAGAGGCTGGTCATTCCACACTGCACTTACTCTACCTTGGCAATGAAATCTGGGTGTGAGCACTGCCCAGGATCCCCTTAAGGTCCTTAGGGAACTCTGACGCACCCGAATTATATGGAAGGCTGTGAAACACCAATGGAAATGAGGCTTCTGGAGACCTTGGGCCTATCAGTAGGCTCCCTATAGTATAACTTCTTATTTTCTTATTCACTTCAGTAATTTAATAATTATTTGTAAACAACTATTGGGGATGGATAGGGAAAAAGGAAAAAGGGTAGTTATGCATGTTATAAATATTAAAGGGTAGAAACCATGCTATTAGGTTTACATTCCTTATTTGCGCAATAGAAATCATGTTTAGGATCAACATGTGCAAAGCATATCATGCATTAGAAATCATGCTATTTAGGCTTTGTGAACACTGTTTCAGCATCTTGTTTCAGTACTGTCATTCATCACTTAGAAAATTTTGTGATAGGGTAAATAATGTTAATAATTGGTATCTTCTGCAATCATGTTTCATATTGCTATGCGCACTCAGAAATCCTGTTTAGGATAAACAACATTAAAATAAACTGACACTCTTGCATCTTCTGAAATCATGCTTAATGTTGTAATTATTGTGCATTTAGAAATCCTGCTTAGAATTCTGTATATGCATCATTCGGCATCCCTACCTGTGCATTAGATACCATGTTTTAGGATTTCATTCATACTCACTTAACAACACCTAGTCTAACTACTGGTGCATGTAAAAGATATAAAACACTTCACTCAGTTTCTCTAAAACAACTGGTAACAATTATGTGTCCTAAACAACCTAGAACAACATGTGTAGGTAATAATTTGCAACAGTCCTTCTAACAATTCAGATAATTAGCATACATTTTTCCCCGCCTAGGCAAGTCTTGGGTAATCTGCCATAAAGAAATAAAACCAGAACTGTCCTTTGTGATTAGTGTTCAACTCTCAGCATGTTTAAAACTAGTAGGCAAGCCTGATTATGACTTCCTCTCTGAGTTATGCAATAAATATGTCTTTGTATTATCACTTAGATACCATGCTTAGGATCTGAACCTGAATCTGGACCTTAAGTGTGTATGATTCATGCTGTTTATGTGTACTATGTGTGGAGGTTCTTGGGCCTTTTCCTGTTTGTTTATCCCCCTTAATTGCAGTCCTATATGTTTCTTGTTTGTCGTTTAGTGTTTTGCCTTTAAACCTGAGGATCTGCCTAGAACATCCCTTATAGGATATAAGTCCTAAATTCCCCCGGAACTGATAGGAAGGGACGGGTAACAACATGCAATAGAGGTCGAGACCAACACTCGATTTAGTTACTTTCACGGGGTGGGAAAGGGTAGAATATGGATATGATGACCGGTATGCTAATACCACGTGTAGCCCCTCTTTGAGGAGTGATTACCGGGTATTGTACTGATGTGATCCATATTATTATAAACCTAGGATACCCTTTATATGTTTAGATCGTAATCCTTTCAAAATCTAACCTTCTTTACTATTTTCAAACATCTGCATGCTTAAGACTTAAATCCCCTCTTATTTGAGTCTTTATTTGTTTGTTTGCTAAGCCGTACAAATTCATAAAAGCTATTTGGCCGGGAACCACACTTGTGGATCTTGAGGGGTTCCTAACACCTTCCCCTTAGGATAATTTCAAGCCCTTACCCTATCTCTGGTTAACAACGTAGTTGTAAACGAACCCCTTTGGTGTCCTAACGCACCTTTAAAAATCGTTAGGTGGCGACTCTCAAAAACACAAACCCCTTTCCCAAAAGAAAAGTGTCTCAATCGAATGTCATAAACCCGATCTCCGCGAGGAAAGAGGGAGCGCGACAACGAGCAAGAACCCGGCTGGGCTCAGAAAGGTCCAACCTCACCAGGCCATTAGCCAAGGATTGAATGTCCAAAGCTAGAGGTCTCTCCTCTGCTGAAATAAACGCCAAACTACCCATACTCTCTGCCTTCCTGTTTAAGGCATCTGCCACCACGTTTGCCTTGCCCGGATGATAAAGAATGGTGATGTCATAATCCTTCAACAACTCAAGCCACCTGCACTGCCTCAAATTAAGGTCCCTCTGCTTGAACAAGTGCTGCAAACTGTGGTGATCTGTATAAACCTCACAAGGCACCCCATACAAGTAGTGCCTCAAAATCTTAAGAGCATGAACAATCACTGCCAACTCCAGATCGTGCACAGGGTAATTCTTCCCATGAACCTTCAGCTGCCGTGAAGCATATGCAATATCTCACCCCTCCTGCATCAACACACAGCCCAAACCAACGCGTGAAGCATCACAATAAACCGTATACATCCTAGAACCGGAAGGCAACACTAGAACTGGTGCTGAGGTCAATGCTGTCTTGAGCTTCCGAAAGCTCGCCTCACACTCGTCGGACCATCCAAAATGGGGCATTCTTCTGGGTCAATCTAGTAAGAGGATCTGCAATGGATGAAAGGCCCTCCACAAATCGGCGATAATAACCTGCTAGACCCAAGAAGCGCCTGATCTCTGTTGCTGAAGTAGGGCGTAGCCAACTCTGAACTGCCTCAATCTTCTTAGGAACAACCTTGATACCTTCTCCAGATACCAGATGCCCCAAGAATTCCACAGAATCCAACCAAAACTCACACTTGGAGAACTTATCATACAGCTTCTGTTCCCGCAAAGTCTAGAGCACAACCCTCAAATGTTGCTCGTGCTCCCCCAAGCTACGTGAGTAAATCAAAATGTCATCAATGAAGACGATGACAAAAGAATCAATATAAGGACTGAACACCTTGTTCATCAAGTCCATAAATTTTGTTGAGGCATTAGTCAGGCCAAAGGACATCACCAGGAACTCATAATGACCATATCTCGTTCGAAATGCCGTCTTCGGAACATCCGAGTCCCGAATCTTCAACTGATGATACCCCGACCTCAGGTCAATCTTAGAAAACACCCAAGCACCCTGCAACTAGTCAAACAAACCATCGATACGCGGCAACGGTTACTTGTTCTTGATGGTGACCTTTTTCAACTGGCGGTAGTCAATACACATCTGCATAGTCCCATCCTTCCTCTTCACAAATAACACTGGAGCACACCCAAGGCGATACGCTCGGTCTGATAAACCCCTTAGCCAATAACTCCTCGAGTTGTTCTTTCAATTCCTTCGGAGCCATACGATAAGGGGGAATAGATATGGGTTGGGTGCCAGGAGCTAAGTCAATGCAGAAATCAATGTCACGATCCGTTGGCATGCCTGGAAAGTCTGAAGGGAATACATCATCAAACTCTCGAACTACTGGCACTGAATCAATCGCCGGAGACTCGGCGGTGGTGTCCCGCACATATGCAAGATAAGTCAAACAACCGTTCTCGACCATATGTCGAGCCTTCAGGAAAGAAATGACCCGATTAGCGGCACTAACTGAGGAACCTCTACACTCCAATCTCGGCAACTCGGGAATGGCTAGAGTAACAGTCTTGGCATGGAAATCTAGAATGGCATGACAGGGAGACAGGCATTCCATGCCCAGGATGACCTAAAAATCGACCATATCGAGCAACAGGAGGTCCGTTCTGGTCTCGAACCCACAGATGTAACCACACAGGACCGATAAATCTGCAACCATAGAATCGCCCACAGGAGTGGACACATAAATAGGAGTACCCAAGGACTCACGAGGAATATCCAGGGAAGGAGAAAATAATGCTGATACATATGAATAAGTGGACCCTGGATCGAATAATACCGATGCATCTCTACCGCATACTGAAATAATACGTGTGATCACGGCATCTGAGGCCACTGCATCTGATCTGGATGGAATAGCATAGAATCTGGCTGGAGCGCCGGGATAACAGACCTCCACCGGAATAAACAGGAGCTGAATGGGCTCCCCCTGCCTGGACTCCACCTCTGGGACGACCCCTACCAGCCTGCCCTCAAGCTCTGGGTGGCCGAACCGCTGGTGCGGACCTCATAGGCTGGTGGCCCTGCTGCACTGCCTTGCCCCGAAGCCTAGGACAATGCCTCTTCATGTGACAAGGATCCCCACACTTATAACAACCTCCCGGCACCATGGTCTGCTGCCCTGAAGAAGAACCCTGCATAGCGGGAGGACGGTAGGAACTCTCTGGCATAGCACTGAAATAAGGACTGGTAGACCTCTGATGACTAGAATACCCGCCGGAGGAACCATGAATAGCTGGCGGGCGGTAAGAACTCTCCGGCATGGCACTGAAATAAGGCCTCGCTGGGACACCTCGTGGAGGTGGTGGTGGTGCTGAATATGGGGGCCTACTGGGCTGGCCCCTACCAAACTGACCTCTGCCCCTAGCTGGAGCACCTCTGAAATCCCCAGGACATCTATCCCTCTTATCCTGCTGACCCTGCTCTCTGCTCCTCGATCGATAACCCTCGATCCTGCGAGCAATCTCTACCACAAGCTGATAAGGAGTCCCCATCTCCACCTCTTGGGACATGTTGGCAAAAATACCTAGATGAAACCCAGCTACAAATCTCCGCACTCTCTCTGCGTCGGTAGGAAGTATCATGAGTGCATGACGAGACAGCTCAGAAAACCTAGCCTCGTAGTCAGTCACCGACATTTGTCCCTGCTCCAACTGCTCAAACTGATACCGCAGTTCTTCCCTCTCATAGGGTGGAATATATCTGTAAAGGAATAAATTAATGAACTGCTCCCAAGTGATAGGAGGGGAATCTGCCGGTCTGCCAAGAATATAGGACTGTCACCATCTACGGGCCCTGCCCTCTAGCTGAAAAGTAGTGAAGCCAACTCCATGAGACTCCAGTATCCTTATGTTGTGCAGTCTGTCCCTGCACCTATCAATAAGGTCCTGTGTGTCCTCATGACGCTCACCTCCGTATACAGGAGGGTGCAGTTTGGTCCATCTGTCTAATAACTTCTGCGGATCGCCGTCCGCAGCTGGTCTGGGCTCAGGCGCTGCTGCTGCTACTGGCTGAACCCCACCCACGGGCAGTGTACCCAAGGTCTGATATACTGCTGCTGCATGTCCGGCGGCCTGCACATTAAGGGTCTGTGCTCCCCCTCCCGCCTGAGATGTGGCCGGATCTGCTGGAAATAAACCAGCCTGAGTCATAGTGTCCATGAACCGCATCATACGGCCCATGACCTCCTGAAATCCTGGTGCTGTCGTAAAATCCAAAGGGGCAGGATCTGCTGCGGGCACCTCGCCCTGCTCCTTAGTGATGGGATCATCTACTAGATCCGCTTGGGGTGCGACTGGTACAGTCTTGGGATACCCTCGTCCCCTACCTCGGGCCGGTGCCCTCCCCCGGCCTCTGCCATGGCCTCGGATGACGAGGGTATCCCCTCCATATGTTGTGCAGTCTGTCCCTGCACCTATCAATAAAGTCCTGTGTGTCCTCATGACTCTCACCTCCGTAGACAGGAGGGTGCAGTCCGGTCCATCTGTCTAATACCTTCTGTAGATCACCGTCTGCAGCTGGTCTGGGCTCAGGCACTGCTGCTGCTACTGGCTGAACCCCGCCCACGGGCAGTGTACCCGAGGTCTGATATACTACTGCTGCATGTCCACTGGCCTGCGCAGTAAGGGTCTTTGCTCCCCCTCCCGCCTGAGATGTGGACCGATTTGCTGGAAATAAACCAGCCTGAGTCATAGTGTCCATGAACAGCATCATACGACCCATGACCTCCTGAAATCCTGGCGCTGTCGTAAAATCCAAAAGGTAGGATCTTCTGCGGGCACCTCGCCCTGCTCCTCAGTGATGGGATCATCTACTGGATCCGCTGGGGGTGCGACTGGTACAGTCCTGGGACACCCTCATCCCCTACCTCGGGCCGGTGCCCTCCCCCGACCTCTGCCACGGCCCCGATGACGGGGGTAGCCCCTCCCGGGTCCGTAACATCAGTTGCTCGCGTCCTCACCATCTGTGAGAGAATAGAAGAGTGATATTTATACCATCAACTGCACGATAGAAGGTGAATAAAGAGAGATTTCCTAACACCCTATAGCCTCCCGAAGATAAATACACACATCTCTGTACCGATCCGCAGGACTCTATTGGGTTTGCCCGTAACTTGTGAGACCTACATGAACCTAGAGCTCTGATATCATGTTGTCACAATCTAAATCCTTTTCTGTATCATGTTGTCACAATCGAACGGGGTGAACCATAGATGCATCTATCAACCTGTTGTGGCGTACGGCCCACTCCCATGAGAGTAGGGGAAAGAATCACTCCGCTCGCGGGATATAAATTGCGAAGGGGTCGCATGCAAACACAACATCTTTCTTTCAATTCTTTTCAAATAACAATTCCTTTAAAACATAAAATTCTTGGTTTTCTTAAAAACAAAGTTGCATACAATGAAGTTACGAAGCAGATACTCAAGTTAATGGAATTCACATGGCATGGTGTGGGTCTAACTACCCGGACGTAACAATAATAGTCACTACGCACGGGATCTTGTTACCTCGCATGTACGTAGTCCTCCACAACAATAACACGTAATCATTTAATTCACCTATGGGGAATATTCGCTCTTACAAGGTTAGAAAGGAGACTTACCTCGTGTCAATCCTACTTTTTGGGTCAAGAACGCGCCCGAAACTCCAAATTCATCACCCAAGGACTCGAAACTAGTAAAATATTTCATAAATAAATGTATACTCAAAAGTATGAAATTTCCCTATTTAAATGATTATTTCAACCTAAATTATAAAATTCCAAAATACGCCCCCAGCCCCACATGCTCGGATTCCGGAAATTTCCGGAGGAAATACTTACCCATAGCCTAAGGATCAATATTATATGGTTTTTGTACGATTCCGTAAAACATTTCTTGGTAATTTCCCATTTTTCTCAAAAACCTAGGTTTTACTCTAAACCCATGATTTTCACTAATTTAATGTGTTAATCTACCTAGGAATTCAAGTATTAAGCTAAATTTATAGTAGGAATTACTTACCTTACAGTAGCTAGGTCGAATACCCTCCTTGCATGCTCTCAAAATCGCCCAAGATTGAAGAAATGTGTTCAAAAATGGCTAAGTCCCGTGTTTAAAACGAAATGCACTGCCTACAGGCTTTTCGCACATGCGGCTCGAGGACCGCACCTGCGGTCTCGCATCTGCGAGAAAAATCTCGCACCTGCGGAGAAGGGGAAGGGGTCCTGGTTTCGCACCTACGGAGCGGAGTCTGCACCTGCGGATATGGGCAGATCCCTCAGGACTCGCACCTGCGAGATTGGGACCGCATGAGCGGTCTCGCACCTGCGACTTGACCTCCGCAGGTGCGGTCGCACCAGATCTGGTGCACCAACAGTCATTTTTGGCTGGTTTTTGCCTCGCTCGATGCCCGAATGGCATCTGGGCCCACCCAAAACCCCGTCCAAATAGACCAACAAGTCCTAAATCATAATACGGACTCGCTCGAGTCGTCGGAACGTCTGAAACAACGCTAAATCTAAAAATCATACCCCAAAACCTATTGGATCAAACTTAAGAATTTCAAGTTCTTTGAATTCGCTAACAATACGCCGAACATATCTATATTACTTGGAATGACACCAAATTTTACAAGCAAGTCATAAATGACATAACGGAACTATTCCCGGTCTCGAAATTCCGTTTGGACTTCGATAACACAAAAACACGTTCCAAACCTCAATTTGAACTTAAGGGCATTCTTATTTCACTATTTGGCGCCGAAACACTCCCTGGTCATCCAAAACCCGTTCCGAACACACGCCCAAGTCCGAAATCATTATACGAACCTACCGGAATCTTCAAATCTCTATTCTGGGATCGTTTACTGAAAATATTGACTGAAGTCAAATTTGGCCTTTTAGGCCAACCTTAAGGAACTAAGTGTTCCCATACCACTCCAAACTCCTCCAAACCTCGAACCACCCGCCCTCGCAAGTCATAAATCAGTAAAAGCAACTACGGGAAGTCTCGTTTAGGGGCACGGGGTCCTAGAACACAAAACGATCGGTCAGGTCGTTGCACTATAATTGAATTGTATCTTGTCAAATACATGTGAAAAAATGACGTATAAATAAAACTTAGTTAGAAAGATAGAAAGTACATTAATATAACTTAGTTACATTTTTATAAATTCAACGCAATTTTTCTCTGCTTAGAAATTAAACTTAATTAGGTATTAATCATTTAATTACACTTAATATATTTTCTGATAATATTAGTTGAAATCTGTCAAATGTAGTCGTATCTTAGCTTTATTATGTTCTTTATATCAATCATATTAAATTTTGAATTCTGAAAATAGTTTGCTTGTGATCATTATTTTGATATTGAATTTTCTGAAAAGAGTAATAACCGACTATGCTATACTTAATGACTTATAATGCCCAATCCAAACATATATATATATATATATATATATATATATATATATATGTATATCATTAAGCTTTATATAGGACCAACAATTTTATATTTACCTACACATAAATCGTCAAAATATAATAGATAAAAATAATTCATATGGATATTTTTTACATATGAAGTTCTTGTAACTTCCATAAAAATATAATTTTTAAATTAAAAAGTAACATCTTCTTAGAAATTCAAATAATATTTTAAAGTATTTTTCTTATATCAAGTTCTTGTAACTTTCAGGAAAATATAAATTTTAGATTAAAAAGTAACATCTTCTTAGAAATTCAAATAATATTTTTAAAAGTATTTAAAGAACTTTAAGCTTAAATATGTAGTTATAAAATCCTCAGGTAAATTCTCAAATATTATATATCCAATTAAAATAACAATAATAAAATTTCTATCTAAATCCTAAGAACAAATCTCCAATCAAAACCGTATAATGAAGTACTCAAGTAAATTCTCAAGAAACAATTTTCGTTTGAAACCACACAAATAATCTCTAGTTAATTTCTTAGGTAATAAAATTTCTAAGTAAATTCCAAGATATATTACCAAGAATAAATTTCTATTATAATAACATAATCTGCATATAATTCTACCAAATAAGTAAATCCCAAGAAAAAAATTTATAAGTAAATCAACCAAATCTCTAGATAATTTCCATGGTAAGAGAATTCACAGGTAAATCCCAAAGAAAATATTCCTAACTAAATTTTGCAGCAATAACATCCTCAGGTAATTCCCCAGCTAAGACAATCCTCAGGTAAATCTCCAAGAAAAAATCTCCATCTAACTCCGCAGGAACAATATCCCCAGGTAATTTTCCGAATAAGCAAATCCCCAGGTAAATCTCTGCAAAAATATCCCCAAGTAAATTCGCATGTAGAATTACCTAAGAATTTTCATTAGGATTGACATAGAATTTTTTTTCCATTTTCTTTATTTGTGTACCTGTGAATTTTCTTACGGGAATTGTATTTACTTATTTATTTTCGCAGGTAATTTCCCAGGTAATATTTTGGCGCATAATGACGCCGAAGTTAGCTACGTATTTTCCTAGAAAAATATTTATCGTAGGTAAAATATTTTATATTTAGGAATTTTAATGTTTCCCATGAAAATCCGCAGGCATTATCAGCGAATAAAATCCCTAGGTAAAATTTCCATGTAATAAGCATTTGTTTGTAGTGCAGGAGTCTTGCAAGACAAAGTGGCCTTAGGTTGATCAAAATTGGATTTTTTGTTGCTTGGATCAAAATTCACCCTTTGTGTATGTTATTTTCTAGGGAGAATTGAGAAAGGAATATGTTAATGTTGGAATTTGCATTAAAGGAGGCTGAATATGAGTTAAACTGAGTATTGGGAACAACCTATTTGTTCTTCATCTTGCAACAGAATGTTGTTTATTATCTATATCTATTTTATATCAAATAATATTATAACAACAATAAACTTCAGTTGAATATACTGACTGAAGATTGAGAACTTCTATTGGAGTAGTTTATTTTTTTATTGAATGATAAATATAGGATCAATATTAATCATTTATAGGAATATATTCTTTATTTTATAACTCAAACATAATATTTAATATAATATATACGCTTTTCAAAAAGTCTTTTACTCATTGAGATAGTGTACACGAACAAAACGCGTATAAAAAATAGATCTGTAGTTTTATTAGCTTGAGTATTAAAATTTGCTTATAAAGACAAGTAAAATTATTGCCTATAAATCCTTTGCTTTTCTTTTAAAATTAGTAAGTGATTTCACTCACAAGTAAGCCCTAACCCCCACATGTATAAAAAATCATAAACTTGAAATAACCAACTTAAACCCTAAATCATACAAAAATTACGAATTTTACCATATAAAGCCAAATAAATAATTCCCTTTCAATTTATGTGAATCTATTTCCTTTTTAGTTGATGCTAAAAAAAATGACTCATTTCCCTATTTGGAAATAATTACTTTTATGCAATGATTTATAGTCACACAAAATAGATATGCCTCATTTTACACCCACGAGTTTAAAAGTCCTCTCTCTTTTCTTAAATTCCATGCCTAATCAAATCAGTTAACATAAATTGAAACGGAGGGAGTAAAATATATGAAGGTTACCTCATTTCTGTGACGTTATATGTACCACCCTCGATGTAGCGGTACATTTTCGTATTTAATCAATGAAGGCGGAGAAGAGATGGACCACTTTCTTTGAGAATCTACTGCTTTTCTACTCAAACACACCTTCACATTCCATGTTAAAAGTTCAATTTTGGGCTAGGGTGAAACCATGAAAGTTCATCTGCTCGAGAGAAGAAGAAGAAATAGTTGTTTTTATAACTAATATGGGTCCAATTATAGAATAGAAGAAGAAAAATGTGACTTTTGGGTAGGTTTATATCTTTACAAATAGGTGGTCGGCTCCAATTAGGCGTAGGGGTAGGTTTTTATGATTTGTTTGGGTATAAATTATTTTAAATGGTCCAAAAATAAATAAACATCTCTGTGGATAATCAAGTCAGCAAAATTTCCCAGGATCAATAAATCTGGTTGAGTGATTATTATCAAAGTACATTAGGGATAGTTGAGTGGCTTTATTATTACAAACAAATGAAAAAAAAAGTGATTTCATCCATTATTTCAAATAGTTCAGTGACTATCGGAGTAATGGACTCTTGTACCAGCACCATAAGATATTAGACATGCTATGAAACTTGTTTGAAAAACTTATGCGAATGGCCGAGAGCGTTGTTTAAAACTAGCCAAACATTTTTGTAAGACGCCTTGTTCAAACAATCCTATTCCCAAACTTGTCTACTTCGCAATAAACACATGCTTTTTGAATTATCGCACTGATTTTGTCCCTTTTTTGCCTCATTGCTCAATAACAACAACAACAACATACCCAATATTATTTCACACCGTGGGGTCTGGGGAGGGCGCTGTGTACGCAGACCTTACCCCTACCTTGTGAGGATAAAGAGGTTGTTTCCAATAAACCCTCGTTGCTCATCTCATAATATGATAAAATAGCTATA
>MDKJ01139306.1:0-23381 GCA_005239525.1 Nicotiana knightiana
ATCCAAATGTATCCTACCCGTCCCGCAGCCTACATTACAACCAAATAAATTCCTACTTGATCCGATACTGAATGAGCTCGATTAGTAAGTAGTACACTACGGGCAAGCCTATGGTGCATCTTGTGTGGCATATGAATATTAATTCTGAGATCGAGTGAATTCTTTCTATCTTGAGTTCCTAAATGTTCTTAAATTTTATTGTGTGAGGAACTATCTCTTTGATTTGGTGAGGGCACATGATTCACGAAGGAAAGGTAATGTTGTCGACCTCTAAGTTAGAGTAGTTAGTGAATTGTGAATAAAATATGGTATTTGTGAGTCGATTATTGAGGCGAGGATGTCACACCTTTGTGCTTGAACTGTTTTAAATATTCTTGGTATAACGTGTTAAGAGATTTGCTTAATAAGTTGTGTACATGAGTGTAGTTTGATTGCTCGAGGACGAGCAAATGTTTAAGTGTGGGGTATTGATGCGAGGCTAGAATTCATGGTTTAACATGTTATATGCCCTACATTTTATGTGCGTTAATGATAAAAATACACTTTTTATGTGCATAATAGAGTCTATTTCATGTGTAGGTGAATTGGAGATGGAATCCGAGCTAAATGTATGCAAATACATCGAAAATACGCTCAAGAGGAGAGGAGGAGTGCACCGGGCTATAGCTGGGCGCCAGAGCCCAAACGCCTGGCCCTGCCTGGCGTTAGCCAGGCGTTAGAGTCCAAACGCCAGCCCTAGCCTGGCGTTAGCCAGGCGTTGGAGTCCAAACGCTAGCCCTAGCCTGGCGTTATCCAGGCGTTAAGGCCCAAACGCCAGGCCCCTGTTTCGGTCAATTCCGAGTTTTGACAAGTTTAAGTGTTTCCCGGTTCGAATAGAAGTCTCCTACATGTTTAGGGTTTGTCCTAAACATATAAATAGACCCCTAAAACAGAACTTAACGAGGATTGGAAGGAATACGAAGGATTCGAAGAGAAGAAACCATTGAAGTGACAAAACATTGATTTTTACATGTTTTATTCATTACTTTATAGCTAAATTATGCAATTTATTTTGGGTTTGATTCGTATGAACATGTCTAGCTAACTTTATTAATCTAGGGTTTTGTTAGAACCCGTTGGGGATGAATTTATTGCGATATTAATATATTTTGGTTGATTATTCTCTATTTGTTCAACTACGTTGTTGTTGTAGTTGATTGAAAGGGCCCTCAATTAGCTGTTCCTATTTATTATGTATCTACTTGATAGAGAGTGCATATTTAGGTAGTTGTTTGAAGAACACCACTCTTGGAGTATAGATGAAAGTCATAACCGAGGGTTTAGAGGTTGGATTATAAATAACGATACCTCGGTGCAATCTAAAGTGAACTGTAATCTAATCTAGCTAGCGTAATTTGAGAGAGTGCGTCTAGTAAATTATCATAATTACTTGAGAGAGATTTGTGATAGATAGAGCGTTCATGATTGATAGAGATGACTAATTAAACTATAAGAAATATCCGAGGAAGAATTCACCAACGGGGGAAACCATAACCTTAGACCTTTATTATCATTGTTTACACTATATTGTTAGTTAATTTCTAGTTTATTATTTTGTTATTAGATTTAGTAAACATCACCACTTGATATTCAAAAGTCTTGAGAAAATTGATTAAGTAATAGTTTAGTATTTTAAATACTTAATTGATACGTAAATTCCCTGTGGGATCGACTCTGGGTAATACCCCGGATTATATTTGCAACTCCCGCTTAGTCTTTTATTAGACATAGTTGAGCGTGATCAGGTATGAGACGGGTTGCGGGATTTGGGCAGCATAGTCTCGTGAATCAAGGTCACTCAGGGTGAGTGAGGGTTGAGTTTGCTACGGGTAGAAGGAAGTTACTATTATTCCTGAGGCAATTGAAGATGATTAAAAGAAGATAGATTGATTAACTTTGGTTGAAAGGGCACATTTGCGGAAATGATCGACTCCTTTGATGTGATTTAGTTATGCATGTGGTTTGTGCCGATGTGTGTGGGGCTTGTTGGACATCGTAACAAATTTTTAGGTGGGAGCATTTGAGTGCTTTGGCCTATCAGGTGCAGGCGGATCCCAGAAGGGTTATCGTGGTATAGACTACCACTTAAGGATTCGCATGTTGGGTTATTGTGGGAATTCACTCGTGTGTTGAGATGGCACTCTTGAATTGAGTTAAGTAAAAGGTTTCTATGTGATGAAGTTTTAACCCTATTGGTGGATCAGAAGTTATGATGGAATTCTTGCGCTACCTCGTATTGGCATGTTAGGTGCGGTAAGCAGTATGTTACTGGGAGTAAGAATCGAGATTGAGGTACGATGTTTATAAGGATGTCATGAGCTCTGAAGAATAAGGAAAAGTGATTTGAAAGTTCAGTATAAGTTGGTGTTATCTTCAGTGTCACCTGAGATTGATATTCGGTGAAAAAAGGCTTTGTACCCTGGTCATGGGTTCTTGATGTGTTTTGCGACCTTAGTGTGGTCGGTGTTATGAATGGGCAGACTTGTTGCCTTGTGTGGAAGGTTGTGGAAGCATGAATGCGAAAATATTGTATAAAGTGTGACATTTAGTCACTTGATAGATTTCAGATTTGGACTGAGCATAAAGAAGTGCAATATTACTTAATTGAGAATTTGCGCCTGGAGGGCGTTTAGTTCAGTTGATTATGGATTATGGGGTATTAGTCCCGGTGATGATGGTTCTAATCGTGTACCATGGGAGAATGTGGGTTAATATGGACCCAGACAAAAGCTATTAGCTTAGTTGGTGCGAGCAAGGTGGCTCGATATTTGTGGATGGATTTAAATATGATTATGGGCTCCGTATGAGCCAGGCATGTTCCTTTCAGTAGAGAGTTTTTCATGGAAAGGTATTAGAATAGTGGGTGTTGTTCCGTCTTCGTCGAATTTGTGTGTTATTGTGATTGTGCCATGCGAGTTGTGAAACGGCTTGGTAATTTCCTATGCGTTGAGGTCCCGCATGGTGGGGATGTTATGTGATCAAGATAGCTCTTGAGATCTAGAGTGTATATATATATTGCACCTCAGTTGTGCTTGAGTAATAGTGAGCAAATAAGCTCCTTATATATATATATATATATATATATATATATATATATATATATATATATATATATATATATATATATATATATATATATATATATATATCTTCTTATGTAAATTTTATGTGGGATCGGGTGGCACGCCGCCATGGGTATGTTATTCGGATCGGGTTGCACCCCTCAATAGTGTGATGATGAGAAGGGTTAATATGTCTTTATTTTCTTGTGTTTTATTTCCTATTTTCTGGTAATAATTCATATTAGTTACGTGAGCTGAAAAGTTCTGTCCTGAGTCGTTTCTTATTATCATGTTCAAGTTATGGCCAAGTGGTATCATGTGAGGCTATTGGTAATGTTGGGGTGGTTTGTTGTCTGAGCAGTTCGTACTGGGTGAGACGAGATTATCGGATCAGGGATCAGTGCGATGAGGTTATGTGAAGTTTATATTAAAGAACAAATACCATTATTCAGGTTCATAATGAAGTGATGATTCTAGTCAAGATGAAGTATTCAAGGATTTGTTAACTCTGCGGTTGAGTATAATTTCTGCACATTTCCTCTGTTGTGGTGGTATCGTCAGCATTATAGCAGGATGTATGTACATATCATGAGCTGCATTGGGAGCATCAGATTCGTGGAATTTGGCTATTAAGGTTCAGGGAGCGTCATTGTGGTTAGATAATGAATCTTGCGATGCATGGTGCTGATTCAGCAAAGGTATGTAGTCATGTTCTGGTACGTCATGTGGTAGTTGATACGGTGTTTATATGTTAGAACTAGGCCTGGCATAGAAATTCAGGTGTGTGAATGAATTCTGAGCTTATTGTATGGATAAGGGAAGAAAATCTTCAGGTTTGATCAAGCTATAGTGCTCGACTAAGTTGTGGTAGCACGGGACGGTGCTCGAGGTGTTAACAGTTATTTCAGGTAACTCTAGAGCAGTTCTTAGCACGTTCGAGGATGAAAGTCGGTTTAAGTGGGGGAGAATGTAACGACCCGATCGGTCGTTTTGAGCTCTAGCGCGTCGTTCAACGGTTTGAAGTCGTGAGCAACTTCGTTTCAGGTATTATGATCTGTGGGCATGGTCGGAATTGAATTTCAGGAAGTTTAGAATTGATTGGGAAAGAAAATTCTCGTTTTAGAAGCCTTAAGTTGGAGAAATCAACTAAGATTGGAATTTTGAGTAAACGACCTCCGAATCAGGATTTGAAGGTTCCAGCAGGTTCGTATGATGATTTCAGACTTGGGTGTATGTCCGGATCAGGTTTTGGATAACCCGGGAGCGTTTCGGCGTATATTATGGAAGTTAGCATTTTAGAATGAATTCATGAATTTGGGCTTGAAGTGCATATCAGTGTGGTTGATGTACGTTTGGGATTCCAAGTCTGGGAACATCTTCGTATGGTGATTCTGGAGTTGGGATTGCGATCGGAAGTGAATTTGGATGCCCGTTGGTCATTTTGAAGTCATTTGGCTAAAGATAGGAATTTGAAGGTTTTTGAGAAATCCGACCAGAAGTGGAAGTTGATATCGAGGTCGGAATGCAATTCCGGAAGTTGGAGCAGGTCCATAATGCTGAATATGACTTGTGTACAAAATTTGAGGTCAATCGGGTGTGATTTGATAGGTTTCGGCGTCAGATGTAGAAGTTTGAAATTCTAAGTTCTTAAAGAATTGGATTTGAGTGTGATTCGTGATTCGGCATTGTTTGATGTCATGTGAGGACTCGAGCAAGTCTCTGTTATGTTTTGGGATAGGTTGGTGTGATTGGACAGGGTCTTGGGGGCCCCGGGTGAATTTTGGGTGATTGGCAGATCAATATTTGAAGTTGGAAAAGGCTGAAGGTTGCTGTCATCTGGTGTAATCGCACCTGCAAGGCTTAGACCGCAGGTGCAGCTAAGGGCACCGCAGGTGCAAGGTCTGGGCTGGAGCTGAGGAGGCCGCAGGTGCAGAAGATGGGTCACACCTGCGGAAGTGTAGGTGATGGACCGCTGAAGCGAGAAATGCTGGGTTGAGTCAGAGCCGCACCTGCGATGGAATTTCCGCAGGTGCGGAGCCGCAAGAGCAGTTATTGGACCGCAGATGCGAAGGAAGGCCTGGGTAGAATGTTTTAAAGACGGGTTTATGTCTTTTCTCACCCATTTTTCATTGTCATGGGCGATTTTTGGAGAGCATTTCAAGGGGGATTTTGGTCAGGCATCAAGGTAAGTAAATTCCTTCCGTTTTTTGATAAATACAAGATTATTTGCATGGATTAGCCATGGAAACTTGTAGGAGTTTGGGAAATTTTTTAAGAAACCTAGAAAATGTAAATTTGGAATTTAGCCACGAATTTTAGTATGGAATGTAGAGTAAATTGCATGATTGAACTAGTAGAGCTACGGGTAGCATGTATCTTCAAGAATTTTGGATTTCCGGGCACGTGGGCCTGAGGGCATTTTTGGTCATTTCTCCGAGAGGGGTTGGGAAGGTATGTAATCTGAATTTGTTGTGAGTATTAGGATGAATTTTCATTGCTTTTCCATATGTTGTAGTTTCGGAGAGTTGTGCGTCCGTTGGAGTCATCGGAGGGGCTTGGAAGCCAGCGTTGGAATTTCGGAGCGAGGTAAGTCTCCTTTCTAACTTTGTGTGAGGGAATCCTCCCCCTAAGTGAATTAATTCAGTACATGCCATTATCTTTGTGGGCTACGTACGCACGAGGTGAGGGGAGTCTGTGCGTAGCTACTATCATGCGATGTTCGGGTAGTCTAGGACCCACTAGCATGCCTTACGTGTTATACCTGAAATCCTGCCTGTAATATTAAGCTGCTAATATAATCGAAGACGTAACTGAATATCTAAAAGAAAACTAGAGTTCATCTTATTAATCTTCTAAAAAGAGAATTTATTTCTCTATGGATATTTGTGTACCTAGACTAGGTTGTATCGTGGGATATCAAAAAACTTGACAAATGAGTTTCAAAAATCTATATTTCATGTTTATTTTAACAAATATTTTACAACTTTCCTGAGAAAACTATTTTCTTGATAAAATACGGATTTAATGTGTGGAAATATGTCCGCACCCGAGTCGCAGGTATGATTCGCGAGCGGCGGAAGCTTTATAATATTCAGTATAAGTGTGTCAGCACTCGAATTGCATGTTGTTTGTATAAATTCTTAGAAATTGCTCATGTACTTGTGACACCAGGTTCTGGAGTATGTTGGGATATATTGGGTTATATTTGTTAAAGTGTAGTATTCAAACCCTTGTTTTTAACTAACAGACTTTTATTTGGTTATTATGTAATGAAGTGAAAGGTAGTGTTTTTCATATATGTTTTAAAACGGAAAGTTATTTCAATTAATTAATGTTTTGGTTGCCTGACTTTGACGTCCGGCGCCATCACAACCTTCGGGATTTTGGGCCGTGACAGTCAAATCACGGGTCCGGGTCCGTTTACCAAAAACGTTGACTAAAGTCAACTTTATTCAAATTTCTAATATAAAATCATCATTTTTATCAGTTTTTCGCATAAAGGTTTCCCGACTACACGCACGGGCTGTGCACGTAAATCGAGGTGACATAGAAGGAGGTTTTCACGACCTCGGAACACAGAATTAGATATAATATAGGGGTCGACCTTTTGGGTCATCACAGAGAGAGCGAGCCACGATGATCGGCGCGAGGTTTGCCTTCTTCTCAACTCTTTATGAGCTAGAAGAAGAGAAATTGTACGGTTGTCTAACGGATTTGTACAAACCCGTTCCGGGATTTACGCCTTGATCTTTGTGCCATTGTAGGAATCCCGCCATTCTGTTTTAAGTCTATAACGGCATTATCTTGAGGTCAGTTTTACGCGGCTTCCGGTGTTACGTGTTTTGGTCCTCGAGCCTCGCGCTCCGTCACTAGTCTCGAGCTCGATCTACCAAACTTGCTTGATCCATTTGAACTCGGGCTCGACGTAACCTTTCAAGCCTGTGGAATCAGGCACACCTGATTTTGACCGTATACATACACCATCAACCACTAGAAGATAATTACTACTAGTAATTATTTAGTAGTAAAAATTCATTACATTTGCATAAGGAGGGAACCATAGTGTATGTTGTGGGTTTAGCTGAATTCAGTAGCATTAGCGTAGACCATATATATGTATTGAAAAATTCACTAATATATTCGAATATTAAGATTCAAATCCACTTATGTAATGGCCCGGCCGGTTGTTTTGAGAGTAATAGCCCCGATCCCCTAATAACTGTTTCCCCACGTTTATTTCTGCTTTTGGGACTTGCCGGAGTGATTAGCTATGAAATTCGGAGAGTTTTGGGACACTTAGTCCATAATTTTGAGTTTAAGCCTTAGAAATCAGAACATGGTTGGAACTGGGTGAAGACTGGTCCGGAAGGGAATTCCGTCGACTTTGTTAGCTCCTTTGAGTGATTTCGGGGTTAGGAGCGCATCCAGAATGGGGTTTCGAGGTCTGTAGTGGATTTAGGCTTGAATTGGCAAAAGTTGAAATTTTGGCGATTTCGGCCGATAGGTGAAATTTTGATATCAGACTCAAAATGGAATTCTAGGAGTGGCTGTAGGTTTGTGGTATCATTTGTGACCTGTGTGTATAATTTGAGGTATATCAGACTAGTTTTGACGTATTTCGGCATCATTGTGGATTCCGAAAATTTGCTAAGTTCTTAGGCTTGAATTTATGTTTAATTCTTGTATTTGGTGTTATGTGATGTGGTTTGAATGCTCGACTAAGTTCGAATGAGGTTGTAGGACTAGTTGGTGGTTTTGCTTGAGGTCTCGGGGGCCTCGGGTGTGTTCCGGATGCTCAACGGGAAGATTTTTAAACTTAAGCTAATAGCTGAAGTTGCTGGTTCTGGTGTCTCGCACCTGCAGAAAGGAGAGCCGCAGGTGCGATAAGGGGCTGCACAGGTGCGGATTTTCCCAAGGCCGGCTCGGTCCGCAGGTGCGTCTTGGAGACCGCAGGTGCGGGGCCGCAGATGCGGCACAGATTCGGCAGTTGTGGCCCTAACCCAATTAATGAGTTTTCACACCTGCGATGCCTTTTCCGCAGGTGTGGGACCGCATGCGCAGCCCAATTGACTGCAGAAGAGGAAATCGCTGGTCGAAAATAGGGGAAATCGAGGGTTTGAGTTCATAATTTCTAAAATCAATTTGGAGCTCGAGAATTGGCAATTTTGTGAGAACTTTGAAGAGGAGATCAATAGGTAACGATTCCTAATCCTATTTCCCTTGTATTTCATCAATCTATAGTGAATTATTCAACCTAATTAGGGAGAAAATTGTGGGAAAATGTTAGAAAATGAGAGAAAGGTCCCTTAATTGAGAATCCAAGTTTTGAGTGAGAATTCGACGTCGGCTTTTAACTACTTTTGGTTGAGTGTACTTGTGAGTGAATGGGTGTTTGGAATTTGTGATTTTCACCCGATTCCGAGTCATGAGACCGGGAGACTTTTTTGGGAAATTTCCCTAATTTCGCGCTTTAGCTTCAAATTTAGTTGTTAAACTAGTTGCTTGTAGTGATATTCACATTATGAAACTTATTTGAATAGATTCGGGCCATTCGGAGTTTGGTACTCGTGGCAAGAATGTGATTCCGGGTTGAATTGAGCAGTTGAGGTAAGTGGCTTGCCTAACTTTGTGTTGGGGACTTCCCCTTTAGGATATTGATGCTAAATGTTGTGTGGGCTCCGTGTACGTGAGGTGACGAGTACGTACACGGGCCGTTATATAAAAAAAATCTCATTTTTCCCTTACTAAAACATATATTATTATTCTTTTTCTCTTCTATGAACTTGCTCTCATATGGTATATTGTGTAGTTTAGATTAGGAAAGAATGCTTATGTGCTTAATTGCGTAGTTGATTTTCTGTGTGCCATAATTAGATAAGCCCTTATTTGCCTTATGTGTGATTAGTATAAACTGTGTAAACTCGATGTTATGCTTGTCATTCATCCTGCATAGAATATTTAAATTGAGACTACGAACGTATTCCAGGAGATCCCCATGTACTACATATTTACTTTGGGACTACAGACGTATTCCGGGAGATCCCCATCTACTGCATATTTACTTTGGGACTACAGACGTATTTCGAGAGATCCCCCTGTATTGCATATTTATTTTGGGACTGCGGACGTATTCTGGGAGATCCCCTTGTACTGTATAATCATTTGGAACTATGGGACGATATCCCGAGAGATTCCACATTGTGATGTATATTGTGCCGAGTCGAGGACTCTTTTTACTGTAGAACTTATAGTCTTTTACTATTTATTGTATACATTACCTATCTTTGTACTGTTTTTAAATTGATTTATATAGAAATCTAGTAGAGCCTTTACCTGACCTCGTCACTACTTGACTGAGGTTAGGCTTGGCACTTACTGGGTACCAAATGTGGTGTACTCATGCCCTTTCCTGCACTGTTTTTCGTGTGCAGATCCAGGTACGAGCTAGCAGCCTTGTGGTTAGTCGTTGCTGCTAATTCCAAGAGACCGCAAGGTATTTCTGCCGCGTCCATAGAATCCTCCGAGTCCCCTTCCATTCTATCTTGTCAATATTTTCTTATGTACTTTCCAGTTTTTGTTAGAGCTACATTAGTGTTAGAAGATTGTGACTGTTTGTGACAATCCGGGTCTTGGGGAGTTATATTTTGTATGAGCCGAGCGACCAGTATGTTATTTATATGATTGCCCTTATCCTCTGTTATTTATTGTGTTTTATTTCAGTTTCCCCCTTATAGTAGGCTTACCTAGTCGTAGAGACTAGGTGTCGTCACGACACCTTCGGATGGTGAATCGGGTCGTGAAAACTTATTAACACTTAAAGTTGTTCCCCTAGAATTTAGAACCCATAAAATTTAAATTCTAGATCCGTGATAAGTTGGTATTTTACCATCTTATCTCCTCTTAATACCTAATCTTTTGTGTAATTTTGTTGAGAAACTAGGACATTTATTGATGTTTATTGGTATATTTCAGGTGTCAAATGACTTAGAGATGATTGTGAAGAAATCGTGTGAAAACAAGTCAAAAAGGAGCTAAAATGGAAAATAGAGGCCTGCCCAGTTTTACACTGTGCGATCGCGAATTATTATATGCGATCGCATAAGTCCAGGAACTAATACTATGAGATCGCGGATGGGAAGTGCAAACGTATAAGGGAGAGAGAGGCTGGTCAGCAGCTGGATAAATGACCTATGGAGAATGCACAGGATTGTATGCGATCGCATACTTTTGGGAAACAATTCAGTGCAAACACGGGCCCTCTATTGCGAACGCATAGGGTAGTTTCTGGGCAAATGTTGTGCAGTTTTGGAATTTCACGTTTTTATCCCCAAACCATTTTTATACATGACCTGACAGATATTTTAAGTATTTTTGGACATATTTTAGCATATTTTGAATCTTGAAGACTAGAGAGAACATCTTGGAAGCTAGGGGTTGCACACACACTTGGGTTTTGATGATTTCAAGCTTGTGGTTAAGGATTTCTTACCCATTTATATTAATTTTTTCATTTACTTGCTTTGTATTGAATATTTAAGTGTGTAGTATTTATTTCCAACACTAATTCTTGTTTATGGAAATATTCATGTTTAAAGTGTGGATTAAATACCTTGTTGTGCTTATGTATTGAATGATTTTTCATCTTTTATGAAGTGAGTTATTGTTTATTTAATTATTCTTGTTCTGTAATGTTTCCAATGGGATTAGCTAACCCTAGGACTCGCCCATTAACTCTGATTTAATTTTGAAAAAGATAATTTGATGTTGGGAAAGATTAATTAACAAGAACTTGAGGTTTTAACCCGCATTTTATAGATTATACCTAGTAATAGGATTGAACTACTTGTAGCCATATTCGGGTGTGCTTAATCTCTTAATTGGGTTAGGAATAATTCAATTAGGAAGTCTTGTTAGTATTTGGAAAAAGCTAATTAAGAATTATTATCCGTGGCTAATTAATATTAATTCACTCATATTTGTAAAATCGTAAAATACATTGGATCGTTACTTGAGTGTAATTTCCGATGCATCCATACTTGTTGCCATTGATCATTTTACTTTCTTTCTTGGTTAGTTTACATTTTTGTATTTAGATATAAATATTTTTACAACAAAAATCTAAGTGTTTGGCATTGCGCTATAAGTAATAATTCTCTTACATTCCTAACCGCCTACATATTGTTCCCTGTGGGATTCGACTCCAACCTAGTTGGGTTATTATATTTGACAATCGACCGCTTACACTATTTTAAGGTGTAATTTGAGCGTATCAAATTTTGGCGCCGTTGCCGGGCAAAAATTTGCGTAATTTAGGTTGTTTGAGAAATAAGCATAAGTGCTTTGGTCCAAATTTGTGAATATTTGTGTAACTATTTTTCTTAAATTGGTCTATTTTTGTTATTTGTACTTGTTTAGTATATTATTTTTTGAAAACAAAAAAAAATGGCATCATATAATGAAGTTTGGTTGGATGGTAGTTGTTCATACTTTGATGACCCTTGTCTTTATTGTGGAGGACCACACTCGTGGAAAAATTGTTTAAATTCTCCCGGTGGTGGATTGTGCGCACAATATCAAACCCATGAGTGGAGTATTTGTGATAAGTGTGGTTGCCAAAATGGTCATTGGTATGATTGTGTTTATTTGTCCGTCCCTTCCCCTATCCCCCGCTATGATGATTCTACTTTTTGTGATGAAAATTTTAGGGATGAGGAAGTGGAAGAAATTGAGCATGGCCGAAATGGAGAGTTCAAGCTCATTTTGGAGTGCTTACTTGAAGAAGGAAACAAAGAACAAAATGCCTTGGAGGAACTTTTAGAGAATAATCTCCAAAATGAATTGGCACTTGAAAGGTTGCACTCACAAATGGATGAAATGATTGAAGCTTTAAGGGTTCAAAAAGCCTTGGAGGTGATTGATAGCCAAGAACCTTTCTTGGAGGTTGAATTTGAAAATTCTTACTTGGCATTTGATAAAAACCAAGAAGAACTCTCAAATGCTCAAAATGAGAGGATGATGCTCATGTTGGAGGCCATTCTTGAAAATGAGAAGAGGCACAACTTTGCACTCGAGGAATTGAAACATGATGTGACTCAAAATGATGAGCATATGCGCACTTTGGAGGATCAAATGAAATCATTAATGGAGGCTCATTATGCCTCTCAACTTGAAAGTGTGGAAGGAAGCCAAGAAGAGTCCAATTCCGAGGAAGAAAGTGAGCTTTACCTCGAGGAAACAAGACTTGAACATCCGCCAACCGACTCTATGAGTATTAATGATGCCAAGAAAAATGAGGAATTAGAGTCAGTCAGAGTAAATGACAATTTGGTTGAATTTGACTCTAGTCCGGGGGAAAAAGAGGATGTCGAAATCCGAAAAAACTTGCAAGTTGGAGCTTGAAGTCACATACCAAGCATTTTTCAACATTGGAATTGTGTGGTGATATGGAAGTTGAACTACACGATTCAATGAAGGATTGCAAGGAGGAAGGATCAATAACATACATTCTACAATTTGAAAGAACAAGAGAGCAAAACGACATTCCTCACATGAGAGCCAAGAAGTGCAAAATGAAGAATTTAATGCTTGGCTTGGTCATCTACTTACCACCCTCCCACCGCTCTTGGTCACAAGCTTGATTCCAAGCTAGGTGCCCAATTCATATCATCCAAGTGGCGAGAAAAGTGATAAAGTTGACTTGCGTCGTGCCACGACGTTAAATGCGGCGCTTGGTGGGAGGAAACCCATCATTTTAAAAAATTTTGGTCATTTTTTAAATTTTCTTTTTTAGAATAGCTTATTATATTGTTTCTAACCAATCTTCCAAGTTCCAAAATTTTTGGAGTTGATTTGAGCAGGTCGGGGTGACCGGGAAGCCAAAAACCAGTAGCTGGTGCAAAATTGCAGTGCATCTTGTGGTCGAAGATTCTTGAGTTAAGGTATTGTCACACCTCCTTTTTCACCGGTAAGGGTGGGATAAGGGAGTTTTTTCAGTGTAAGTGACATTATTCGATCTTGGGATTTGTTTATTTGTTTTCATAGTCGCCACCCGGATTTTTTATGGTGTTCCGGGACACCATTTATTTATTAAAAATCCCAAACCGAGGAATTTTGACTCTGTTTAAATTGTCTGCGAACCAATAATTTCGGTAAGGAATTCTGTTAACCCGGGAGAAGGTGTTAAGCATTCCCGAGTTCCGTGGTTCTAGCACGGTCGCTTAATGATTAAACTTGGCCAAAATTATTTAATTACTGCTTTTAGACCTAAGTGCATTTATATTTTTACTGCTTTTATTATTCACTTGTATTTAAAGAGTTATTTTGAGACGGGTCACATATGTGTAAAACCTATGGAGATTGGGATGTGTCAAAAATCATGTCACGCGGACGTGTACATAATTCTCGACACTGAATTCAATAAAAGAAGTAACTAAAGTTACGAAAATGCGTATTTTGTTTTTTTTTTAAAATCAGGACCGCGTCACGTGAACATGTACGCAATCCTTTAAACCCGCTCCTAAAGGTATCTCTACGAATTTTAATTTTATCCTTTATTTGTGTTACGTAAACATGTACATAATTTTAAGAAAAGTATTTGTTACTAGAAAAGTTATTTTTATTCGAAGTTACGCGAATGTATACTCGATTAGTTTTGGTGCGTCAAAAATCATGTCACGCGTACATGTACACAATTAACAACACTTATTTTAGTTAAGAAAAAAAAATTGGTCAAAGTCACGCGAACGCGTACCTTGTATTTATTTTTGTTAAAAACAATAATTATGTCACGCGAACATGTACACAATCACGATAATTTGATTAGTAAACGAACTCCGGACATATTATCACTTACTCAAACTTTCACGGATCTAATCTAATGAATGATAAAAATATATAATAATAATAAATTGATGTCATATTTTACACTCAATAATGAACAAACGTAAACAATAAAAATCGAAAAAATAAACTTCAAGCTTAACAAAAAGCTGGCAGCGAATCAACAACTCAAATAAGCTAAAGTCATGTCTTTAATTACTAATAGTAGTGAACAATAAACAAATCAAACATTCCATATAAAGTTAAGTAAAGAAATGGACCTTTGGAAGTTAAAAATTTGTGTATATAAGAATTTCTGTCAATGCGTTGTACAATGTAATCCGGCAACTCGTACTTCACCGGAAACAATGGACAACACTTAAATTAGGATCCACGAACGGCAACCTCAGATTTTACAAAAACTTTGAACTTCAACTGGGTTTAACAGAGGCAAAACGGACTGTTGGAATGCTTTTTGGCGCTGATTTCGGCCGAAATAGTGGTGTCTTAGTGGTCGAATCCGGTGATTGGCTGGTGAGGAGAAGGGCTGACAGGCAGCGATAACGGTAGCGTAAAGGTGAGGGAGAAAGAGAGATGGGAACGAGGGTGAGAGATTAGTGTCACCGATGGTTTCTGGCTCGCCAGATTCCGGCGAGTTCGATGGTGAGGAAGCGGCCGAATTGAAATTCCGGCGGCTGTCCCTCTTTTCCCTTCTTGTACTGAGACTCAGATCTCTTTTGTTTTAAATTCAGGAAGATGGATTGCTATCCTTTTCTCTTTTTTTTTTTGTGTCCCTTCAAGAAAGAAGCTGATGCTTCTGTTATATAGTGGAGTGTGAGTTGTGGATTATGTATAATGGGTGTGTGCAGATGATCGTGTGTGTGCGCATATTGTGTGATGTGAGATGTGGGGGTAAGGCATGAGTGAAGTGGGTAATTTGGATGTTATTTTTTATATATTATTTTCTAATATAGTATTATATATACATATATATATATATATATATTTTCTTCTATTTAAACATAAATCTTATATTCTTCTATTTAAACATAGGAACAAATCTTATATTCTAAGAATAAGAATATTTTTTGTAGTTTTTAATTTTCTTAAATAAACCCTATTAAGAGTAAGATAAAAATTTAAAATATTAAGATTAGACCTAAAAGAAATATTTACACCACAATAGTATGGAATTTCGGTGTGGTCAAAAATTAGTTGTTCACAGCATGCCCCTCTTTGCTTGAAAACATGAAGAGTTTTCAAGCAAAGAAAACGAACATGGTGACTAATTTTTGACCTCACTATTATTTGAAAAGGAAAAGAAGATAAAAGAAAAAGGTATGACCGATCATTGGTTTTAGGGAGCCTATATATCCCGAGTTATAAGGGAATCAGGTCACGTGTTGTTCAAGTGAAAGAAGAGTGACGAAGTATTCTTAGAGGGAGTGTCGAGTGAAGTTCGATCGAGGTTCCGATCCGCGGTTCCTACTATTACATCAAAATAAAAAGAAATTACATACTCATGAAATCTAAGAGTTACAAAATACCTATCTAAATGCCATCTGGAGTCTCGTCCTAATTCATGACTTTCTTCCTTCATTGACTTTAGACAAAAACTTGATGCTCTCTGATATAAAAGACTATGAAATATTCTCACAGGCTTGCTTCTTGATTCAGTGATAAGAAAATGGATCTTGAAATCCTTTGTCTCTGCATGCATCCTGTCAAAGCTGCTTGCGGCTGGTGTTGAGATCAAACGTTCCACTTTCTCGGGCGAGAGCCGGAATCTTATTTTTTGCACATTCAATTTGTGCTTTGCGGAAAAACTTACAAGCCATCACAAACAAACAAAACAAACAAAATATTTCTGCCCCAGTCTGCACTAGGAAATTTTTGTGAGTTATTGAAAGCACATTAAACTATCTTTGCTATTGCAGAATAAAGAATTGAAAAAGACACATTTAAAAAAAAAATAATAATAGGGGATGTCGTACCCAATGTCAACAAGAATGAAGGCAACCAGGGGATGTAGCACCCTGTGTTGGCGATAAGATGAGGCTCGTGGCACTCTCAGATGCTACTAGGGGATGTCGTACCCTATGTTAGCAATAAGAAATACAACCAGGGGATGTAGTACCCTGTGTTGAGAATAAGATGATGCTCTTGGCTCACTGATATGCTACTAGGGAGTGTCGTACCCTATATTAGCAACGAGAAATACAACCAGGGGATGTAATACCCTATGTTGGAAATAAGATAAGGCTCATGTCTCGCTAAGATTCTACTAGGGAATGTTGTACCCTATGTAGGCAGAAAATAAATGCAGTCAGGGGATGTAGTACCATGTGTTGGCAATAAGATAATGCTTGCAGCATTCTGTGGTGATACTAGGGAATGTCGTACCCTATGTAGGCAGAAAATAATACGACCAGGGGATGTAGTACCCTGTGTTGAAAATAAGATGAGACTCTTGGCTCTCTAAGATTCTACTATGGAATGTCGTACCCTATGTAGGCAGAAAATAATACGACCAGGGGATGTAGTACCCTGTGTTGAAAATAAGATGAGACTCTTGGCTCTCTAAGATTCTACTATGGAATGTCGTACCCTATGTAGGCAGAAAATAATACGACCAGGGGATGTAGTACCCTGTGTTGAAAATAAGATGAGACTCTTGGCTCTCTAAGATTCTACTATGGAATGTCGTACCCTATGTAGGCAGAAAATAATCCAGCCAGGGGATGTAGTATCATGTGCTGACAATAAGATGAAGCCAGGGAATGTAGTACCCTGTGTTGGCAATAAGTAATGCAACCAGGGGATGTGGTACCCTGTATTGAAGATAGGGTATGGATTCCCTATAATGAAACTAATAATAACATGATTACATGTATATTAGAAGAAAACTAAGGATTTGAGAACTTCACTTGGTGGTTTTCGTCTTTTCACGAACTGTTTCCTAAAATTGTTTTGTTTCTGTACCGAACAAATAAAAAATTGTTAGTTTTAAAATGGTGGTCATTTTTTGGCCTTGATTTCTTGGGTGACTTGACCTTGCGTCCATTACACTTGTTAGAAACACTGACTCCGTAAATGGTCATACAAATTGCCGGGAGATTCTATCATTACTTTCCAGAGATCTTCTTTTTCAACATCAAAACCTGACTATCTTGCGCCTATCACCATTTGTGTTTATGGTGCAAACAACCTTGCTCCCAGAATAACTTTTAACTAAGTAATTTTTGTCGACCCTTGACACATTATTCCGTCATTCAAGCCTTTTGCTCCTCGGGGAAAATCAAAGGTGGCTTTATTCCTTTGCCTACGTTGTTCATGCCCAGAAAGTTTTGCTTCATATAACAGGGAAACTGTAACAAATTTTGCGGTCTTTTCTTTGCTTTGCTTTGATGAAATTAGACTGAAAAGGACTCAAAAAGAATAAGTACGAAAGAAAACAAGAAGGTAAACTAATAGGTATTACAACTTAATCAAGAAGTATACCTTTCATTGAAGAAAAATAAAATGAAACGGACTTATCTGGAGGAATATGCTGACTTCAATTAACATGACATGAACTTTGGACTGGATGCCTGATCCGTCTAAACTGTCTAATTCTCAAAATACGTTGTAAACTTCACTTTGAAACTGAGTTCTTTGTTTTAACCATGCTTGTGCCGGGATATATGAAGGCCTAAATCGATCAACGATGCCCTTTGTGGGTTTTCACCAATTGACCTCTCTCATTTGTCTTTCTCTCAACTCACTATCGTCTTATAGTGCCCGTGAGGGTTTTTCACCAATAAGACTCTCTCATTTTATTTTTCTCTCTTTACAACGGCTGAGGCATCACCGTAATACACCAACTTAGCATCCTCGAAAGCTGATAAGAAGGTCTTAAAGGGAAAGGTAAAAAAAACTATTCAACTGAATTACAACTTTTGGAACCATTTTGATGGAAAACCGTCGAAAAATAAAGTAAAATCATGCTCAGTTTCTTTGAATACTGGGAAATGTGGGTTTTTATTTTAGTGTGACCGAACCCCAGAGTGAGGCTGCCTACGTATCCTTTCGGAATCCGGCCAGACGTAGTTCAATTAACATGAACTTGTTTTGATGATTTTCTTTCTTTTTTTTTTGAACTTTTTGATTTTTTTTAAAAGTACATTGGTTCCAAAAGAGGGGAAAACAAGAAATAGTATAAACAAGGCTTCAAAGGGCTAAATAGGATTGACCAGTGTTTGGGTAGCGAGAATGATAGCCTTTCGTCATCCCAACCTGAGACTGCTAAGTATAAAAATGCCCCCACAGAAGCGTGTCAAGCATAGTTTCTCTTGACCGCATTCGTGTTGACGGATATATCAGTCACTTCCTTCTATATCTGCCAAGTGTAGAGCTCCTTTTGACAATACTTTCTTGGTGAGGTAAGGACATTTCTAATTCGGGACGAACTGTCCTTTTGCTTCTTCCTGGTGTGGAAAGATAAGTTTCAAAACAAGTTTTCCTACCTCAAATTGTCTTGGGAACACTCTCTTGTTGTAAGCGCGTGCCATTCATTTTTGGCATAATTGACCAAAACAAATTTTCGCCAAACGCTTTTCATCAATTAAATTCAACTGTTCCAATCGGGACTTCACCCAGTCAGTGTCCTCGATCCCCGCTTAAACAATGATTAGGAGAAAGGGAATCTCAACTTCTTGATTCATTATTTCGGGATTAGACAGCTTTTTAAGATCTGGGCATGAATTCCGCATGCATGTCATGTTTTTAAAGCTAGCATTAACGAAACTGAAAAGGATAAGAAATTAACAAGGATTAGGAAAAGGAAAAGATGGAATCTTACTAAGAAAATGGAACTTCCTTTCATTGAATTTTAGAGGGTAGAAGGGTTAACATTAAAGAAAAACAATTAAACTAAAATATCTGGATTACAACCCTTAAAATAATCCAAATACAGAAAAAGCAACAAAACAGACTACCAAGGCTCCTTCCTGATAGGAAGAGGAGTTGCTTCCCACTTGTTGAGCGAAGTATCTGGACCAATAAGCTGAACACTTGCACGGCTGGGGCTATCACCAACTTGAACCATATTGATCTTATAGAACATCTCCTTGAGACCCTGGAAAACTTCATCATTGTCATCCTCTATGGATCCTTCCTCTTTCTTTTTTTCGATTTCCGAAACTGCATGACCCGCTTTGAATTTCTTGCCTGGTCGCCTTAAGGGCTGCCTGACTCACAATTTTGCCCGACTTCATGCCATTCTCAACTATTTCACCAATCTTAATCGCCTAATCGAAAGGTTTACCAATGGCGGCCAACATGTAATGGAGGTCATCAGGATCCTGAGCTTGGAGAAAATAGTCAATCATTTATGCATCATTAATTGGTGGTTTGACCCTAGCGGTCTGCTCTCTCCACTTGATTGCATATTCTCTAAAGCTTTCTGTTGATTTCTTCTTTATGTTGACAAGAGAGGATCGGTCTGGAACTATATCAATATTGTACTGAAACTGTAGGACAAAATCTTGAGCCATGTCGTTCCAAACATGCTAGCGAGAGATGTCTTGATCTCTGAACCACTCGGAAGAAATCCCTCTCAAACTTTCCCCAAAATAAGCCATGAGTAATTGTTCTTTGCCTCCTGCTCCCCTTAATTGGTTACAATACCTTTTCAAATGGGTAATGGGATCACCATGCCCGTCATACTTGTCAAACTTGGGGATCTTGAAATCGGGTTGTAAATGGACATGGGGGAACATGCATAGATCATTAAAGGACAACCTCTTGTGGCCTCCCAAACCTTGTATGTTTCTTAAGGTTTGTTCCAAGCTCTTCATTTTTCTAGTCATTTCCTCTTGTTCCATATTCTTGCCAGGATTTTCGATCTCAACAGGGAACATGTTCTGAGGAGTATGCTTGTATGAATCTGGAACCTTGAAACTCAGTTCTAGAGAGTAATGTTGGACATCATGAGCATTCAGTTGTGGATCATTGCTGGACTTTTGAGCAAGAGTTGGTTGAGGAACGGTGAAAGTAGGGACAATGGGTACAGTATGCAGGTCATTTCTGAGGGGTAAGATTAGAGGACGTGGAACGAAGGTACTGGGGATGGTGGGAAGATTAATGCTCGGACTGAATCCAGGTTTGTACAATAGGTTCCTCATTATGGAGATGGGCACTTGATTTGCAACTGACACATTATGAAGAATATCCGAAGACCCTATGGGTAGTAGGGGCGGTGCCTGTCCATTCATCCAACCTTGGTACATCTCTGCTAATTGTTGTTTCAGCACACTTACTTCTTCAACCAATTCTGTACCTTGTTCGACCAATTGCCCATGGACATCATCATTATCCGACTCATTCTCACTATTGTTTTCCATTCTACTTTTTCTTTTTGATCTCGTGTTGTAAGGGTGAGTCGCCAGTTTAAACCACAAACCAACCACCTCAGTTTAACTTTATTTTATAGATGACAAACAACAAACGTGTTAGAGTTAGGCATTTTTCAAATATTAATCACACATTTTATGTCGTGTACATAATGCCATTTTTATTTCTAAAATAATATTGGAAAGCTTAATGCTTCATCCCGGCTTATTGATTTATTTCCCCTTGAATTTAACGCTCTTTTTCTTTCTTTCTTTATTTTTATTTTTTTTTATAAATCTCTCTTTTTTTTTGCTTTTTTTCCCCAGATAAATTATGACTATGATCGCATCTGATGGGGATTGCCTACGTATCATGACGTCGCATGAATCAGACCATTACGTCGTTCAGGAAGATCGAGAATAAATTAAATAAACTAATTTTTTTTTATTTTGATTTTCTTTTCGAATAAAATATTTCTAAAATGAAAGAAAATATTTTCTGTTTTACTTTGTTTATTTGGGATTTTCTAAAGAAAGACTTTTAAAGAAGGAATTAATTTTTTTTTTTTTGGATTTTTGAAAATTGGGGGCCGGAATCGACGAGGTTTGCCTACGTATCTCACATCCGGTGAGAATCAGACCCGCATAGTTCGGTGATGTTTCAGGAATAGGATGACACTTCGTGAAAAATTCAGGCTTATTTGTAATAATTTTTTTTGGAGTAAATAATGAGACTTTAAAAAACCGGCTAAATTTTCTCTCTCTCATATTTTATTCCTTCTGGTTTTCCCTCAATATTTTTATATTTTTTAGAAACCGGTCAACATGCACAAACCGAATCAAACATAATACACAAGTAGCACATAAGATGCATCAGGATGGTCTTGAAATTCTCGGGTATACCTGTCCTAGACGGACTCAACCCCTGTGTTGAGTCCTCAAAGTCAAATGCACATAATGCAAACAAACGCTCATACTAGGGATTCGACATGAGGCTATGTTATTCTAGATTTAAATCCTAGGGGAGTATTTTAGACATGACTTACCCAAGCGGACAACTCGAGCCGAGGTGGGGGCAACGTACGGGAGCACGAAAGTCTACCCGGCCTAGCTACTGACCCAACCTCGTTCTAATTGGTATGAATTCTAACAGAAAGTTGGGCCACACACACGTGTGCACCATAAATTCAGAAGACTCAGAAGGGAGGCGTAAGAAGATATTTCAATATAATTCAAATAATATCAAAGCGGTAAATAAGCGGCAATTAGCATATTAGGCCCAAAAACATAGTAATAACATCAAGTCAGTAAAACCAAGTATAGATCACATTACAAGCTCGAATTCTGAACCTTGAACCATAAGTTCTGGGTTCTTGTCCCCATCAGAGTCGCCAGAGCTGTCACACCTCCTTTTTCACCGGTAAGGGTGGGATAAGGGAGTTTTTATTTATTTTTCGAGTCGCCACCCGGATTTTTTACGGTGTTTTGGGACACCATTTATTTATTAAAAATACCAAACCGAGGAGTTTTGACTCTGTTTAAATTGTCTGCGAATCAGAAATCCGGGTAAGGAATTCTGTTAACCCGGGAGAAGGTGTTAAGCATTCCCGAGTTCCGTGGTTCTAGCACGGTCGCTTAATGATTAAACTTGGCCTAAATTATTTAATTATTGCTTTTATACCTAAGTGCATTTATATTTTTACCGCTTTTATTATTCACTTGTATTTAAAGAGTTATTTTGAGACGGGTCACGTATGTATAAAACCTGTGGAGATTGGGATGTGTCAAAAATTATGTCAGACGGACGTGTACATAATTCTCGACATTGAATTCAATAAAAGAAGTAACTAAAGTTACGCAAACGCATATTTTTGTTTTTTTTTTTTTTAAATCAGGACCGCGTCACGCAAATATGTACACAATCATTTAAACCCGCTTCTAAAGGTATCTCTACGAGTTTTAATTTTATCCTTATTTGTGTCACGTAAACATGTACACAATTTTAAGAAAAGTATTTGTTACTAGAAAAGTTATTTTTATTCGAAGTTACGCGAATGTATACTCGCTTAGTTTTGGTGCGTCAAAAATCATATCACGCGTACATGTACACAATTAACGACACTTATTTTATTTAAGAAAAAAAAATTGGTCAAAGTCGCGCGAACGCGTACCTTGAATTTATTTTTTATTAAAACCCATAATTATGTCACGCGAACATGTACACAATCACGATAATTTGACTAGTAAACGAACTCCGGAAACATTAACATTTACTCAAACTTTCACAGATCTAATCTAATGAATGATAAAAATATATAATAAACTGATGTCATATTTCACACTCAATAATGAACAAACGTAAACAATAAAAATCGAAAAAATAAACTTCAAGCTTAACAAAACGCTGGCAGCGAATCAACAACTCAAATAAGCTAAAGTCATGTGTTTAATTACTAATAGTAGTGAACAATAAACAAATCAAACATTCCATATAAAGTTAAGTAAAGAAATGGACCTTTGGAAGTTTAAAATTTGTGTATATAAGAATTTCCGTCAATGCGTTGTACAAAGTAATCCGGCAACTCGAACTTCACCGGAAACAATGGACGACACTTAAATCGGGATCCACGAACGGCAACCTCGGATTTTACAAAAAAAACTTTGAATTCAACTGGGTTTAACAGAGGCAAAACGGAATGTTGGAATGCTTTTTGGCGCTGATTTCGGCCGAAATAGTGGTGTCTTAGTGGTCGAATCTGGTGATTGGCCGGTGAGGAAGAGGGCTGACAGGCGGCGATAACAGTATTGTAAAGGTGAGGGAGAAAGAGAGATGGGAACGAGGGTGAGAGAGCAGCGTCACCGATGGTTGTTGGCTCGCCGGATTTCGCGAGTTCGGTGGTGAGGAAGCAGCATATTTGAAATTCCGGCAGGTGTCCCTCTTTTCCCTTCTTGTAATGAGACTCATATCTCTTTTGTTTTAAATTTAGGAAGATGGATTACTATCCTTTTCTCTTTTTTTTTTTGTGTTCCTTCAAGAAAGAAGCTGATGCTTCTGTTATATAGTGCAGTGTGAGTTGTGGATTATGTATAA